>CM040238.1:307664153-307836582 GCA_022545495.1 Chrysanthemum lavandulifolium
ACCAAACTAACCCAACAACCCGACAATACACTTGGGTCATATGAACCGGTGATATTGCCTTGTTGTCGACCTTGATGAACCTTAATGACGAATCTTCATTTGAGCTAAAGTATATGTTTGGCCACTATGTTATCTGCAAGGGAGTATGGATGCATCCTATATCTTTTATCTCGATTCTTGGATTATCATTATATGATATGATATGTTATGTTTACGGGCTCGTGTTGGATTCTTGTCCTATCTATGACTTCATGCGAATCAATACATTCAATCATAATAGTCGGCACTTTATGATCACCTCGCGTATATTGGCCTCGCAAATGCCTAGGACAATTCCTCCGTTCAATATGTGTAGAATATAGGCTACAAAGCATCCCCGAATGTGGCGTCATGGGAAGTCGAGTTACGTAAAAATCTTGACGATATAAATGAGCGACCGCATCCGTTGAGAGTTATTCATATTAGCTTTTCAAAGTTAATATTTCATAAACTTTACGTTTTACCAAATCAATCCGAATCCAAAGCAACACCCAACTACCAAGCGGGCCTTAGTTGATAACCCGAGCAACGACCGGGTAATACTCTAGTTCTTTTTTAGTTTCAAATACAATAAAATACCTATATATACCTATATATTATATATATATACAATAATACAATACTTTTCATATACTATATACTAGGTAGTATTAATTAATTTACTTATACATCAAATTATACCCTATCACCGATTCATCCCGCCCAGACCGATTACAACCTACAAAGTGGTCGACCGCCCGACTACTGATTCGCGATTTTAATTTGCAACATTCGATATGAACCTTTTGATATGACACTCTGATTATGATATGATACCTGACTCCCAGTTTCAAACCCGAGCCATTTCATTATTATTCATATGGTTCCATGCATGTCCGTCTCATTGATGCACCAATGGCATATATGACTCTAGTGTGGTTTACTGTCCTACATCTCACTTTATCTTTCGGGTCAAGTAGATGCGGATACGCTTTAACAAGCGTAGACCACGTAGGATAAATCCGTCGTAAGAAAATAGCAACATTTTAAATAACGCCGCGTAAAAATTGAACTATCTGGAGCCGCTTCATTTCGGGCGATAAGATACAACAGATAATGATTACTTCAACACATTGATAATGTTGTTTGACCGGGAAGTCGGAAAAACGAATGCCAAATCTACTTCATTTTTAGTTTCACATACAATAAAATACTTATATATTACATATATACAATAATATAATACATTTCATATATACTATACTATTAGTTAATTTAATATAAATCTTATTATTATCTTAAAATTAGGGGAAAACTTACACACCCACCACGTTCATATAAACCCGCTTAAAATTTTTGGGGAAAATTTCAGATTCATAAATAACTTTTGGCGCTGCGAAAATCAAGCATATCTTTTCGGAATTCAAGTATTTGATTCGATTTTATTAATGGAAATCGTTTTTCATGAGCGGTTACAATCTCAATTTTGGTTTAGGGTTGTATGTGGGAAGCAAAACAAGGAGTGTGGGTTTTCAATTTTGAGTGAAGATCGACTCAACAGTGTAATGCAAACCTCTCTTGTTGTTATTATTATTGTTATTATTATTATTATTATTATTATTATTATTATTATTATTATTATTATTATTATTATTATTATTATTGGTATTATCACTGTTATACATTGTTAGTGTGGGAAATGGTTGGTTCAGGTATGTGTTTGGTTGACCTCTTGTGATGAGTCTCATATGTGATCATAAGTGATGATTATTTGTGATGGGGTACAAGTTGTATTTAAGTTGCCCTGTTTAATTTAAATGAATGTTGGTATACCTATGTAAAGTTGGGTCAAAGGATTTGGGTAGTGATAGTGATAGTGATTTGATATCAGTTTCTAGCTAATGTATTTCATTGTGTAACATGTAACTGATACTGATTTGATTTCGGTTTTGTTGTTCTCAAACGACTATTGTTCTTTGCAATCTCATAATAATTTTATTTGTTTTGTGCACCGGTTATGGAAAATAACAGGATGCAACGCCAAATCACCACGAAATACGAATGATTATGAAATGTCGGAAGGACAAGAATTCAAGAAAACCAACGAGATTACAAGCTTTGGGAGTGAAAAATATTGCTAAGTCTTTGACAAGTCTAGAGAGTGACAAAAGAAAGAAAAGAAAAAGAAACCAACGGATACCGGTGAGAAAGATCAGATTATATGTCCGGTTCGGACTTCCATCTTAATCTTGAGGAAGATAACCCGGAAGAAGCTACACAAACAAATAAAAAGTACGAATAATAAATTTGGCTACTATATTTTATGTATGTTTGTTTTCTAACAATTATACTTGCATGAACGAGAATCGAAAATACATTGCTCCACAGTCCATGACTAGATATAAAAATTTAGCAAAAAAGCGAATGAGTGCTCGAATGTCTCGGTTGGCTAACATCTTGAATCTCAATCGCAAAAGGGACAAGATTGATACGGGGAGGGCAATACGTAGTAGAGTGCAGAGTCGACCAAGTCCAAAAGAGAAATGATCAACCAAATTACATCAGCGGAGGAGATTAAGCAAGCTGAAAGAAACTTAGTTGCAATTGACAACGATCAAGACCACGGGGGCGTGACTTGAGATCGATGGTAACTATACATAAATTTCAAATACTATATATGATATTAAATTACTATTAAGTGTATATTCGATTAAGCATTTTGGTGCTTACTTGTTTTTGTTTTTTTTTTTTTTTTTTTTTTTTTTTAAGATTTTAATATAGATAACAATGAAGACCTTTATGATGTTGAAAATGATGATATCGAAGGCATACCTATGAATGAAGATATTGAACAACAAGCTACTTCAGAAGATGATGTAGATAAAGACATGGATGATTTGGAGAATGAGGATGATTTGGAGAATGAGCATGATTTGGAGTTTGTGAATGATTTAACAAATGACGGCGATGATCTACTCGGAGAAGATATTCAAGCTGAGCATTCTGAAAATGAAGAAAACCATGTAGTTACACAAGCTCGAAATGAAACAGGTTAACATGGTCTACTTTATTGCATTGTTTTATAAATCATATATCATATATTGTGTCATATAAGAAGAATGTATAATAAAGTTAAATTAAAACAAGACAAAATACAACGCTAAGATATTGCCTCCATTTCGAATTATTTAGTATTTTAAATGTATACGTATCTATTGTAAATCATGTTCACTTTTTGTAGTTCCGATTGTAAGCAAAAGAAAGAGAGGACCAACACGTATGGCAAAAGTTTGGGCCCAAGAAAAAGGGGATAGAATTCTATTTTAGTTAATGAACACGGACAACCTATTAACGACAAAAGTAGTCATCGACTCATTTCATGGGAACACTTTCAAGGAGTGGAAAGTATTGTCCGATTTATAAACCATGGAATAAAGTTGGCCTTGAAAAAAAAAGCTTTGCTTGAACTCTTAAAGGTACACAATGTTAAATTTGTATGTTAATGAATAAAGTATTTGTTTTCTAATGTGAGCTATTACATTTGTTAGACAAAATTTGATATTCGGAAGGTGGAGAAAAATGGATATTGCAATCATTTGGGCGAAGGTGAAGAAGCTGGAGGGCAAGAGTTAAGGAACACTACCATGATCCGTCTTTGTCGGTTAAGCAACAAATAAGATCTAGGCCAAAGCAAGTGCAAAAAAAACAATGGAAGAAGCTTGTGAAGTATTGGAATCGAGAAAACACTAAGGTGTGAAATACTATTTCACTTTAAATAACATTAATTAATTTCCCATTATGATATTTTACTTTCATCTTGCAGAGTTTAAGTGAAAAAACAAAGCGAATCGGGCAAAAAGAAGATGATCCAAAGAACCGGTAAAAAAGTTATGCTCATAAAAGGAAGAGTTAAAGGTAAGTGTATGGAGAAAGTGGGATTGTTAATGTATCCTGTGGATATCCACCGTTAATATTCATTTTCTTTTTATTCATACGAGACATATTTGGGACGAGATCCAACTCGATTGGATCTTTTTAGTCATGCTTCTCCATAGATGGAAATACCAAAATGATGACACCGCAAAAGCGATTGTAAGTAATATGCTTTTGTGTTTGCAAAGTGTATTAATAGCATAAGTTAAACACAATATGCTTTTTTGTAATACATGCTTTTACTATATGTTGTTCATGTTTATATAAAATGCGGGATGATATGAAACAACTTAGTGATAATGCCCGAGGGTTCGATTGATAATCTGGACGGATGATATTTTCTCTGATTATGGGTAAAGATCGAAATGGTGATGCGGCATGTATGGTCTAGGTGTTCGTTAAGCCTTTGTTTGGGGTGTAACACCAAGTCGTTTAGCATGTCATAGAAAACAACGAATTGAAGTCTAGAAATGGAGAACTTACTAGTGAAAATGAAAAGTTCTGAGCCCGGTTATCGAGAGAAGAATGGGTCGAATGATAGTTCCATTGTTCCACCTCTTACATCACAAGCTTCTCTGTTGTAACCAATGAACCTCCACGCTTACGGGTATGTTTGTATTATAAATCGTTCCTTTCTAGTTGTTATAGCTTATTTTATCTTTGATAGCTAATGAACCTAGGCTACAAGCTTATGTATCGATATTATGATTTAGATTGCTCATTTGCCTTTTAAATTTGTTAACTTTCGGTTATTAAGGGTGTTTGGTTACGTGTTGTTTCAACTGTGGTAGTTGCATCACTTGTTTATCTGCACACTATGACCTCTAGGTGATATTAGAACTAGTAAAACTATAAAACCAATGTTTGAACTAGAGAAAGTCAAAATCAAATTACCTTCACTCTCACAGTCAACTGTTGGGACATGTGAGGATCAAATCTCAACCACTTGGTCTAAATTTTGTTCATGTATCTTAAATTAGTGTTATCATAGCTTAAATAATCATAATTAGTGCATACGGATCAAACAAGTTTCATTAAAGTCAAAGTTTAAGTTCAAAATCAAAAAGTCAAAATGGTATGTTAGTCAGAAACTCAGATCTTGGGAGAATTTTTGTGAATTTTGTGTTGAGATTCAAGTCTTGAGATTTTTACATGTTGAAATTCCCCATCTAAGCTTTTGAATCCCACAGTTAGCTTATTTTATGATTATTTCTCCGGCTTAGGTGATAGTTCAAAGTGGCTGCGGGGCTAACCATTGCCTGCACTGGGCATCGACTCCCACATGCGATATTACACCGATCAATTTTGACCTCCTTTGTATACCCCACCTCCATACCTGCGATTACATCTGTTTAACCTAATACATGTGTCTTGACTATAAATTGATAAATGTTTGTTGAAAAGCGAAATCTAGGTCGGGGATGAAGTTTTCCTTAAAAGCATTCTAAACTCAACCGAGGCTGTAGCAAAAGGATGGGTGAGGAGCTTGAACCCAAATGATATAGTTGGTGGTACAGAGATTGGGCGAGGATGGTGTGAGGTAAGCGTTCAAGTACCAACAAAAGAGATGAAGTGTTGGTGAGACCCTATGGGTTATTTGCCACAATTGAAGGCGTGTTGGTGCAACCATAGCATGGCCTTGTCCCTTTATCTCGGTATGTCTTTGTTAATCTTGTGATACCAATAATTTTACTAACATGGAGCTTAATGCTTATACATGGGTGTTTATTTGTAGGTGGTCCGTGAGGATTGAGAGAGATGATGCATGATGACCACGGACTAAGCTTCTTGTTGCGTTAATTTATTGTTTAATGTTAATGAGACTTTATGTTAGATTCATCTACCTTATTTATGTTTAGTGATTTTGTTATGACAATTGCTAATTTGAAATACAATTTCGTTTTATTCATTTAATATTTAGTTGATGTTTTATTCATATCGTAATAATAGAGTGTGCATGTTTAAAATAGCGTCCTATCATATGACTTGTCCGGACTTTGAAATTGTCCTATTAAACTTATTAACCGTCCTAACAATTAACTTAACATTGTAAAAGTGTCCTAATATGTTGTTATTAGGACGTTATTTAGGTTGTTAATAGACATTTTATCGACCAACAAAATTGGTTTCATAATCTTCTTTGAGATATTAGAACCCTTTTCTTGGTGCTAAAATAGCTATAATGGTATATGATAAGCGTCCTAACAATTATCTTTTAAATGCGCTTGTATGTGTATCAAAAGATTAAAATTAGGTAACAACGTTTTACAACATTGTAAAAGTGTCCTAATATGTTGTTATTAGGACGTTATTTGGTTGTTCATAGACATATTATGCGACCATAAATTTGGTTTCATAATCGTATTTGGGATATTAGGACCCTTTTCTTGGTGTTAAAGTAACTATAATGGTATATGATAACCGTCCTAAAATTAACATTAAAGGGCGCTTGTATGTGTATCAAAAGATTAAAAGTAGGTTACCACATGTTAGAACATTGGAAAAGTGTCCTAATATGTTTTTATTAGGGCGTTATTTGTGTTGTTTATAGACCTAAAATGCAACCATAAAATTGGTATCATAATCTTATTTGAGTTATTAGTACCCTTTTCTTGGTTGCTAAAATAGCTATGATGTTACATCATAAGCGTCCTAACAATACTTTAAGGGCGTTTTATGTGTCTCAAAAGATTAAAAGTAGGTAATCACATGTTAAAACATTGTAAAAGTGTCCTAATATGGTTTTATTAGGACGCTATTTGTGTTGTTCATAGACATATAATACGACCATAAAATTGGTTTCATAAGGGTTAGGGCGCTTTGGACCTATTACAACCGCCTTACATGAAACGCTTTCATCCTTGGTCCTATTAAATGAAAGGTCCTAAAAAGTACCATTTTATGACGCTTATGGGGGTCCTAAAAAGCCACTTTTCTTGTAGTGAGCTCTCTTCGTGCCACATATGAGTTCGAAGCAACAACACCATAACGTCCACTACATTGTCATTCCAACCAATAATGATACGAGAGCCTTTCGCACACAAGCTCCGGTTAGAAGTCCATTTCCAATTGACACAAACCTTATTACATATAGCATCCAACTTCCCAGTGTCAACATGTGACTCCAACATAGCACAAACATTCAAATTATTTTCATTTATAACTTGACCAACCTCTGTTTGTTTAGGGGTGCGGTTCAACCCCTTATGTTCCAAGAGGAGATGCTATACATTGGACATATTACCAATGGGAGTGCTTGCCCGCTTTGTTTTCGATTCGAGTTTCGATTGGTTCCACCCTCAACTTTAGTTGTCTCGTCATAAACGATCTCAACATCATCTTCATCGAGTCCTTTTGGTCTTCCACAACAACATGTTTTAAACTCCTTATTGTTCGATAATCCTCCTCATTATCCCCACTTTAACTAGCCAAAGCGTAAAAGGGGTTGGATGTAATGTATTCCCATCATTCTTACGCTTCCACGCATCGAATTCAATTTAGGGCTTGCTTAAAAGCAAGATTAGTCTTTGTTTCACCATAAAGCTTTTTCATTATGATTCTTGCTTTTATTATGACCTTTAACCATTTGGAATCCTCGCCTTGAACTTCGCCACTTTCTTTGGTTGCTCAGAACACGTTGAGGGCATGCATCCGCATCATGACAAAAGTCTAACAAGTAAGGCGGTGTGGTGGCTTCCATTCATATTCAACGCTAACCTTTTCACACGTATACCCATCACCCTCTAGATTGGGCACATCAATTGTAACAGATGCTTGGAGTGCACATTCAACACCAATTTCAATCATAGCGCAGGCATACGAACTTCTTCCCCATGACTTATAAAAACGGATGAAAACGGACGAAAATGTATAAAACGGATGAAAACATATAAAAACGAATTAAAACGTATAAAAGTGGCAAAAACTTATAAAAACGGACGAAAATGTATAAAACGGATGAAAATTAAAACGTATAAAAATTGTCTAAAAACGTACAAAAGTGGACAAAAACGTATAAAAACGAATGTAAATGAACGAAAACGTACAAAAACGAAAGAAACGTAAAAAAAATGGACGAAAACGTATGAAAACGAATGAAACCGAATAACGTATAAAGACTGTATAAAAACGTACAAAAATGGACGAAAATGTATAAAAACGGATAAAAACGTATAAAACGGATGAAAACAAATAAAAACTTGTAAAAGTGTATAAATACGAACAAAGACTGACGAAAACATATAAAAACGGACGAAAACATAAAAAAATGGACGAAAACGTATAAAAAAGGATGAAGACGAATAAAAACGTATAAAGTTGCAAAAAAACGTATAAAAACTGAAAAAAAACATATAAAAACGGATGAAAACGTATAAAAATGGATGAAGACGGACGAAAACGTATAACAACGGTTGAAAACGAATAAAAACGTAAAAACAATGAACGAAAATGTAAGAAAACGGTCAAACTAACAGAAATAGTTGTCTAGGGACTAAATCCGTGACGTCCAACTAACCAAAAAGACCGTTTTGTACTAAAAAATATGCAATGTCCTCATTTTAAAGGTTCAAGAACATGTTTAAACAACTCATGAAGTTTAGTACCTTAGATGACAGAAATGAAACATTAGTAACTTAGGATAAATTTTTCGTAAAGTTTAGTGAGTTGGTTGTATATTAACCCTCACTTCATGAGGGTGTATCTTTGTTACCTAATAAGATTTATAATAACATTCAACAAATTATTTCACCACTCACCTGACATTACAAACTTCTGATCAACTTATATATCAACGAACCCACGTAACTTTTATATTTAATAAAATTAATCTTTTCTAGTAGACAATTTTTCTATCACCACTCTATAAAACATGAACTTAATATTATTGTTGTTATTATTTATAAAACCATAGTACAGATGCAATAAACTTGAACATTAATAGTTAACATATGAATAAAATTGTCCATTCACTTATGCTGAACTGTTTGATCATCTCTTGGTGCAAAGCAGTGGTGACTAGTGAAGATATTAGCCTGTGATTTGGGCTAAGTGAAATACGGCCATATTAAAACCGAAGTGTGTGCTCGTTAACAAAGAAAATATATTTGCTCTCAAAGGCAAAGAATGTCCCATCGTTAATAGGGCAATCTGTAGTTGAATCGTCATTCATTTAGGTTGAAACATGAAACGTTATTACTAATGAAATGCGATCATGGATAAATATTAGTTCCAGGCTTAGCTTTTGGAAATTTACAACCCTCTCAAATTGTGACTACCTCACATTGGTAAGTCCGCTCTTAATCTATTCTTTCGTTTTATTTCTATTTTTGTTGATGAACTCCAAAAATAGAATAAGTGTCTTTATAATAGATGATCCGTGTTGCGGGAAATCCTTTTGTTTCTTTCCTGCATATGAAATATATATCTTTACAAAAAAACGAGTCTTTTAACAAAGCTCCATAACGATCTTCCCTTAAATCTAAAGACGTACAAGGAAATCAACTACCTCTTGGCGGAGCCAGGATTTCAAGTTGAGGGGGGCCGATATAAAATTTTAGAGTGATAACGATATAATTCTAGCATATCAAAGCATGAAAATCTGGAAAAGTAAACGAAGAGCCAAATGTCTAATAAATTAAAGAAACACGCGTTTTGCACTAATACAATGCCTTAATCAATCTTGGTAAGAATTTCAATGACCATTAGCAACTTAGCGATTAGCATTTGGCCTCCTTACTACTAATAAAAAAGGGAAAAATACAGTACCTCTTTCGCAGTTAATTTATGATTCTTGATTGCCAAACAATTGTAATATGTGAAGGCTATTGATGTAACAATACCTAGAACATCTAAGTTGCTAAAAAAAGGAAAAATACAGTACCTCTTTCGTAGTTAATTTATGATTCTTGATTGCCAAACAAGTGTCATATGTGAAGACTATGGATGTAACAATACCTAGAACATCTAGGGGCATTTGACCAAATAAAGTCTTTAGCCGAACAAGTTTTCCTCAACGTCGTATCACCATCTTCAAATCCTTTGTCTCATGAACTAACATTGCAAAAAAATTATATATATTCAAGATCTTAAAACACAAACTTTATGTTAATGATAAATAAGAGTGAATAAGTAATAGTTATCACTAATGAAAGACTAAACCAATAAAAGCATTCAATCCTTATCAGAAAAAATAATTTTTTATCGGTTTATTCACTTGTTACACTCCTCTTCCTCTTGATTCTTGAGCTTCAGCAGTTACAATGTTTTTATAAAAGAAACGCAATATTAAATCGGTAGTATTGGTAGGGGCCGATTATTCCTATTCTTAAAATATTAGGCTTTTGGGCTATATTATAGTGGACTTATTGGGCTAGTTGGGGGAGGCCTAGCACCCACTAGTCCCCCCATTGCCTCCGCCCCTGCTCTTGCCACGGATCATGTACACCTTTTAGATGTGAGAAGGTCTTCATTTCCAGCCATACTTGTTTGGGAAGAACATTTAATCAACAAGTGCCTCGAGTGTCTATTTGGTCTTACAAAGTCGCAATGTGTCAATCATCCGCTCCCAAGTTCGCAGCTTGTCATGCGTTTCATCATGAAGAGATTCAAGTGTTAGTATGCCATAGTGGGCTTTTGCTTCAAGTTTAAACTTATTCATAAGCTTCATCACCATTCTCGAGCCTATGCAAAGCAAGCAATTTGAATTTGATGCAAGTTAGTAGTAGTTTCTTATTGGAGTTTGAGTATTTGTTTATGCTTTTAATCTCAAATAATAGTATCTAATCAAGAGTGCATTTTGTTTAAAACTATAATCATGTAGCAAATCATCTCTTTACTAATTAAATTCATTCATGCTCATTTCATTAGTGACAAGCATCACTTCTTGGTCATCGTCATCTAGTTCAACCATCTACCAAAAAACTAAAAAAACTTGAACTAATACAACATAATGCAAATAAGTTGTTATTAGCTCAACCAACCAACAAAAAAATCGTTGAATGAAGAAAACATATATATTTTGTATTAAATTGATTAGTTAATGACCGACGGAAGTTATATATGTATTGATGACGTATAGTCTACATCCGGGTCACGAACCCGGCTAAAGCCCAACATTCACTTTGCTCGGTACGAGCTGGGCTACACCGATTAGAGGTTTGGGCTCACGAAGGCCCAAGCCCAAAGCTATTCACGGAATAGATATTCGATATCTTCTAAATAAGAAGATTATCATTCCCAACCGATTTAGGCGGGATACGCCGAAGGTTGAGGAACACGGAACCAACAAGGATTCCGTGCGTATATAAAGGGAATCATATCCCTCATTTAAGGTACGATCTCAAACCCTAATTCTCCTAAAACCCTAAACCGATTACTTACTCTCACGCGGAGGATAATCGTGGGAGACAATCCACGGTAAGCCTAACGGTGTCTTTTCTCTTAGTGCGCGGTCTCAGCGGCAATTCTCAATTGGTACGAGAATCGAGCTCCAAACCAGAACGCCCAACTTTTGTATCAACAAGTGGCGCCATCCGTGGGACCCTACACTAAGAACCAACACTAGAATGACAAAGCATGGAAATCGGTGATCGCAATCGGACCTTATGGGAAAAAGTCGCAGCGGACTAACTCAAGAGAACTCCGAACAACCCAAGCTCCTACGGCCACCACTAGTGGAGTAGATGCACCTGCAGCACCGCCCTTACTACTCCCTTTCAACCTGTGCTAGAAACTGACCTGACAAAGGTACCAGAGGCACCGGACCGGAATAAGGGTATAGTGATAGAAACAAACGCACTCACTCTTGAGGGGGTCGCACCAGAGTTAGCACCAGAACTTTTCATATCCCAAAACTACGAAACATTAAATGCCCTCATGCAAGAGGAAGAGAAGAAGAGATCAGGTCGGAACTTGAAAGACGACACTATTCCCCAAGTGAAAGCCCTCTAAGTACAAACTCGGAGGACAATCAGTAAGCGCCTAAAGAGGAAAAATTAGTCCTCCGAAAATTCACGGACAACGAGGATAGTGAAACCGACACCGGAAGTCCGAAATAGATATGATGACCGGAGGATGAAGATATATCCCTCCTTGGCGCCGCCAAAGGTGGATGCATTTACTCGGCGATCGGTGACTTCTCGTAGAAAAAGAAGGCGCATGCCCGCCAACGTAAAGACCTATGATGTAACAGTGATCCCGATGATCACCTCAAAATTTTGAGTCACCGCGACAATTGAAAATTGGCGCGCACGTGTGGTGCCACATGTTCAATTCCACACTAGTGGGAAGCGAGCGAATTGGTTGAGAAGCTTCCACGCGAAGCATCAACGGATTTGAGGAATTGAGAAAGGCGTTTCGCTAAACTTTACTCAAAGGAAGAAGCGCTAAAATCTGTTGAACTCGCCAGGTAAAGCAAGCAAGGAGAGTCTACAAGTGCATTCATGGAACGCTTCAAAGGCGAATGCATGCAAGTTAAAGCATGCCCAAGTATTAAAGATCTCGGTTTCATGAACAGGATTAACAATCGAGAACTCATCAAGAGGTTGAATGACAAGATTCACGAAACCTTTGATGAACTCATGAAATGCTCGATCCTTTGTCCAGGAGAAGCCGATGCGGCGGATAGAAAAGGAACTACTCGAACTACCGGTCACAGGAACAACACGGGAGACAATCCAATGACCGGGTAGTAACCGTAATAGGAGCTATCGCAGCTGTGGGAGCAGGAGGGATAATGATGATACACCCCGCTAACTAAGTCCCGAAGGAAATACTCGCAATGAAGGTGCGAATTTTCCAAGACCGACACAAATGCGCACTCCGGAGGATCGGCGACGGGAATGGATCTTGTGATTACCACGCAGAAGGGCCATACCACCAACGAATGCGTCAACTACGCGACTCATCGACAAGATGGTTAAAGAAGGCGATTGGACCACTTGGTCAAAAACATCAAAGAGGGAAAGAATAGACAAAAAGTGGAAACAAGAAGGAAACACCAAAAGACAAGGTCGACACAATCTACATGATACAATCATGGCGTGAATCACTAGGCGGTAAGGTCGGCCAAGATTTTCACATGGAAAGGAAATCTCATTCCCTACCTTAATCATGGACAACGCAGGTGGAACCACTCACTATAGAGATAAGCGCGGGTCACGACATCCACCGCATGTATGTCGACGGTGGAGCTCTCGCAAACATAATGTATGAGCATTGCTTTGCGGTTGCGCCAAAATCGTGATCGGTTAAGCCCGCCAAGACGGCGTTGGTGGTTTCTGGTGAAAAATATGGCCGATGGGACAAATAAGGCGCTAGTCGAGATCGGAAACGAACAACATTCCGCGACGGCTGGATGGAATTCATGGTGATCAAATCTCCTTCGCCATATAATGGCATTATCGGAGACCAGGATATCGACTATGCGCGATGCCATCAACAAACAGACGGATGCTTAAATTCCCGATGGAAGGAGGCATTGTTACTCTACGGTGCTACTATTCCACATAGAGAATGTAACATCGTTACAAGCGAAACGACAGGTCCCGAACAACGTGCAACCGTAATTCCAAATCAAGGTTGCAATTCACCCGAATACCCGCACCGGTAGAATATCCATCGGAGGTCATTGTCGGACAACGGCAAAGCGGTGTGTCTAAGGCCTTACAAAAGAACTTGGACATTTTCGCATGGGAACCAAAACACATGACCGGAGTACCACGTTCCATAACGAGCATAGGCGAGAATCCAACAAGGGTACTCCTGTCGCTGTAAGAAGCGGGCGGGAGCTCAGAGCGCAAGCAATCTGGCGAAGTACACAAACTTGTGGATGCGGGAATCATGCGGAAGTCTATTACCATGACATCTTTCCAATCCGTTATGGTAAAAAAGAGCGACAAGCGGTGGCGTATGTGTGTAGACTACACGGACCTTAACAAAGCATGTCCACAAGATCGCTATCCATTACCGAGATAGAGGCTGAAAGTAGAGTCTTTGTGCGGATACCCATTAAAGTGTTTCCTCGACGCATACAAAGGATATCATCAAATACGATGGCTAAAGAAGACGAGGAAAACGAGTTTTCCACACAAGCCAGGCGTTTATTGTTACACAAAATGCCCTTGGCTTGAAGAACGCGGCGCCACCTACCGGCGGTTAGTAGATAATGCCTTGGCGGTGGGCGCAACCTAGAGGTCTATGTTGATGACCTAGTCATAAAAAGCCATCTTCAAGGCGAGTTAGTACACGACATTGAGGAAACGTTCAAAACTCTACGAGATCAACATGAAGTCGAATCCGAAAAAGTGTACCTTGAGCTATCAAGGCATGTTTCTTGGATACCTTATCGAACTGACGGTATAAAACCATGCCGGAAAAAACAAAGGCGGTCATCGATCTTCCTCACCGCCGACGTTGAAGGAGGTCCAATCTCTCAATGGAAAGTTGGCGGCCTAATAAAGTTCCTATCCAAGTCGAGAAAATCGCTACCCTTTTAAGACACTCAAGAAGTGCATAAAGAAGGGTGACTTCATTTGGACTACGGAGGCGGTAGCCTTCACTCAGCTCAAACAACATCTTGCAACGCCCCAACACTTGTTGCACCCGACTGGGAAGAGCGATCATGTACTTGTTCGCGGCGATGGAGGCCAACAGAAGGTTACTAATGAGATAGGGATTCAAGATACAAACCCCATCTACTTTGTAAGCAAAGCGCAAGAAGACGGAGATGAATTATAGTGCAATGGAAAAGTTAGTCCTCGCATTGGTGTTTTCGCCAAACGATTGCGCGGTACTTCCAAGCGCACCGATAGCGATAATCACGCACCAACCGATCAAACGGATCATCTCCAAACTGATGCATCAGGCCGACTCCAAAAGTGGAGTGTATTGCTAGGTGAACACAACATCTCTTATAGACCGCGTGCATCGCAATCAAAGGACAAATTCGGCAGACTTCATCATCGAGAAGCCGACACAAGCGAGGCCCCGCACCAAGTAAGAAGGTACTACTAGATCCAAGGATCTTGTTTACGATGGATCCTCGTGCGTGGACGGGTCGGGGCTGGCCTCATTCTCACAAATCCGTAGGAATGGAATTCACTTACGCATGCGCTTTGAATTCTGACAACAAATAATGAGGCGAATATGAAGCTCTAATCGCGGACCACGCATTGCACTCGAATGGGTGTACGTAACACGGAAGCAAATGTGGATTCCTACAGTGGCCAACCACGTGTTGGGCGAATCACGTGGCTAAAGAGGAAAATATGATTCAAGATCTCGACAAGACCAAGACATTGATCAAAGGCTTTGATAGATTCACCATCAAGCAAGTCCCTAGAGGAGAAAACCGCAAGGCAGACGCACTAAGCAAGATCGCCTCGACAAGCTTCGCACATCTGTCAAAGCAAGTGCTGGTGGAAACACTGAAAAGCAAATCCATATCGGAGATGGAGATTTCCACAGTCATAGAGGAGGAAGGTCCTACATGGATGACACCGATTACGGACTTCCTAAACAAAGGAATGTTACCCCAAGAGCAGAAGGAAGCTCGCAGGATACGGCGCACGGCGCAAAGATTCGAACTTCGAGACAACATACTGTACCGACGCTCTTTCCTTCAACCATGGCTCGCTGTGTAGGCCCACTACAAGCAAATTACGGTGCGCGAAATCCATGAAGGTTCATGCAAGATGCACTCGTGACCACGGTCCGTTGTAGCCTTGGCCATGCGATCGTGGTACTCTTGGCCAACCATGCACCGCGATGCGGGACTTAATAAGGAAGTGCAACGACCGCCAAGTACATCGACTGCTCGCGCAAACCACAAAGACGAGCTAACACCAATCACATCCCCATGGCCATTCTATAAGTGGGGTATTGACATTGCGGGACCTTTTCCGATCATTGCGGGAGGATTAAAATTCTCATAGTCGCCATAGACTACTTCACTAAGTGGATCGAAGCAAAGCAGTGGTAACAATCACTGGCAACCAGGTAAAATGCTTCGTCTGGGAAAACATCGTATGTCGCTTCGGTTTACCTGGCGAAATCATCTCAGATAACGGGAAATAATTCTGCTAAAATCCTTTTAAAGATTGGTGCGAGAAGTTGAACATCACACAACACTTCGCATCAGTTAAACACCCACAAACCAATGGCTTAATCGAGCGCGCAAATCACAGCCTGGGTGAAGGAATTAAAGCGCGCCTGGACAGACACAAAGGAAGATGGGTGGAAGAGCTCTCTCATGTTTTGTGGGCACACCGCACCTCAATAAAACTAGCACGGAGACACTCCTTTTCACTAGTCTATGGGATGAAGCAGTCATACCGGCGAAATTGGAATGCCAACCATTCGCACCACCGAGGTTAACATGGCAACTAATGACGACGCCGTCTTGATTTGGACCTCTTTGGAAGAAAAGCGCGAACGCCGCATCTATAAGGGAGGAAAAATCAAAGTCAATAATGAAGGGTTACTATGACGCCAAGGCACGCGTCTCCTTCAAACCAGTGATTTCGTCTCACCGCGCTAATGATGCGAGCCACGCGAAGACATGGGCAAGCTCGGACCAAAATGGGAAGGACCTTACGAGGTTCTTGAAGCATCAGTGCAGGCTCGTACAAGCTACGAGGCTTGGATGGTCGTGAGCTGCCACGCACATGGAACATCTGCAATCTCAAGAGGTGCTACCTGTAGGAATGGCTACGGCCCGGTAGCATGACGCTCTTGCACTCTCGGTGCCCAATAAACATCTATGTAGTCACTCTTTCTCTTACTTAGTATAATTGTCTTATTTACTTATCATCAAAACTTGCAAGTATCAATAAAACGCCGCGGTTTCTAGCTAACTCGACACATTTTAATTTGTTATTTCCATATCTTGTATGTCTTAAAAATTTTTATTTCTTGCCACGATGGCGTGCATGCACCATAATAAACCCACGATGGTAAAAGGATAAGCTAACCTACTAAACAACTTGTTGAGTAAGAGGTTGCAAACCCATCAACACCGGATCACGCATCCTTGTTAAACACCTTGTTCTCAAGACGTTGGAATAAGTTCTGTGCGTATCCCACGACGGGTGCGCAACATTGCACATGTGCACGTTTAACAGCCTTGGAACCAAGATACTTGCTTCCTTAATTTTATATTTACAGTACGCTGAGTATTATTAACATACACGACTATGATAATACTTAAAATTTTTTAGGATCCTCATACATGATTATGGCTTTCCTGCATTATTCACACGTGCATATACATGTAACAATGAATACGTCTTTTACGTCAAGACAAACAAATTTCGTACCACAAATTGCAACAAATATCCACGTGAACTCCCCAATAGATGATTTTATTCAATAACCACGAGTTATTACAACAAGATTGTTATTTTGCAACACATAAACCTACCAACTATTACAACGCTCAATAGATGAGCCACCCACGCGGTTCGAGGATCCTTTGGCCTCGTCAAGCTTCTTCAACATATCTGAGTCCCGCCGAGACACAGTGGCAACGCTTACCGGCACCCCATCAGATCTTGGCTGGTGCTCTGCGCCAACCCCGCACAAGATTACTTTCCCCTTGATACCTTTCTTTTGGGCAAGTCTGGTCGCATACGCTTCTAGTACTTCCTTCAAAGGAACTTCTTTCTCTAAAGCAAACGGATTCAACATATCCTTTGGACGCATGAAAACAGGTACCTGAAGCTGGGAGTCATGGGGTTTCAAGATGTAATCCGGTTGGAATTCTGCACCTTCGGCACGATGACGCGCAAGAGTCAACCCTGCCATGATAACGTCTATAGGATAATCCTGATCACGCTCAAGATCGGCAATCATGGGGATTTCTAACTCTTTCATCCTTTTCATTGCAGCAACCAGGTGCTCATACGCTTTAGCATCATAATTTGGTACCTCGTTAACAGGTACCTTCAGCAGTTCCGATTCATGCAGAGCCTCTACGACACGCCTTGCGGCGCTCCGAGGCGCGAACTACTTCCCGAAGGCATTACGCGCCGGTGACTCCGTGGTATTAAGTGCGGCAAGGCGAAGACCACGACCAACGAGCCACCAAGGCTCGGCTATAGTTGACATCGGTGAGGATACAACCTCGTCAGACTCAATGCTAAGTTTGCAGTTTTGCCTCTTGCACCTCGGTGCTTCTTTCACGTGGCAAAAATCCTTCAAGTTGGGATGTCATCGCATCTTTGCCCTTCTCAAGGTATTTAAGTACCCGATGGCACACGAGACTTGTACTTGGCAACATCCGCGACGCTCTTGATTTATTTGGCACATCAGCGCCATTTTTCTTTGACTTGCTTCGGCGCACGCGCTCGGATCCTTTGCTCTCGCTTGGCGCTATCCAGCTGCGCCCGGGTGTTTGCCAGTTGCGCCTCCAGCAACGCTATTGTTTGGTCCTTTTGTGCATTTTGGCTCTCCCCAGAAACTCGGTCTTTCAACTTCACGATAAGCGAAGCCTGATGTGCGGAGACTGCACCAATTCTTCGACCAATTGCTCCATGGGTGCATCTACATCAGACAGGTCTTCATTGTTCTGACTCTGTGGCTCAGAATGCGCTGAACGTACAGGACTAGCCTTGGGGGCTGACTCTATAACTTGCTCCACCCCGCGTACGTTCACCAGATAAATGTTAGATTCCCAACTGACACATCAACCAACAAAGGCAACAATGTATATCCAACATCACTTACTGTGGTCCCGCGATATTATCATAGGGGTGCGAAGACGCTTCATCAGTGGATGACAATTCCATAGTAGGGATCACAGGGCGTTTTTTCTTTGAAGGGCCTGCACCATCCACTCCTCGTGTCCTTTTGCGCTTGAGCCCAGACTCTTGTTCTTCTTCCTCCATAGGGTGAGGCACAACTACGGGCGGTGGATGCGCCACAAGGGAAGATACTCTGGGACTAGCAAGGCTTTGCAGTGGTGTTGCCTCCACTGCGACTGAGGAACTGGTTCTTGTATCCCTCGCATTCAGCTCTATGGTGCGCCTTGCGGTAGCAGCTAGAATCGGCTCCTCATTCTCCTTCAAGGGCCGTGCTCCTGTCCTTACCTCTACGGGCTTTGCTAGCTGTACTACGGTAAAGAGATCCATCTCTGCGCAACACAAAACAACATATACACACAGGTTATATAATGCGCGAAATATAAGGAAGAATACTCTTACATTATTTACACACGAGGTACGGAGGAATAAGTACCCACCACAGCCATGCGTCTAAGAAGATTGGGATCTCATCTTGGGACCAAAATAATTATGGTGATTCCATGTGTACCAAAATCCCTCGGGATAGGCACTAATGGGGATGCGTTAGCATTTATCGGTTCCGCATCCTCGGCGACATAAGACCCGCAACGGGCACTCATCCTCTCTAATGTACCCGGTATAAAAATCATAATTCCGGAAACATGTATCATCTACCCGGAAGAAATACTCCTCCAATTCCTAAGTGAATCTAATTTATCCGTAACACCGCATCTACCGTAGCAGCAGCGACACCCACCCATGCGCCCACGTAGTGTGATAAAAAGCGAGGAATAGGTGGATGGTGGGGTTAATCGCTAACAAACGGCAATTTACCTCAAAATTGGTAATTTTGGTTGCACCAATCTGATGCAAGCTGCGATATGTGCGGCACTATAATAGTTTAACACGTCCACGTAAAGCGAGGCAGGGTACACGTTGATTCGCGGTCGAATAACCGTGTATATACCCACTTTCCTTCCGAAGTCCGCAATAGTTGCTCGCGCTCCCGGAACAACCGGATGCACATCCAGAGGTATGAAGTACTCCGAGGTGAATTCCATCAGATCGCTCACGGTGAGGTCGGAGGTAAAGTCAGACAACTGTTTAACCATAGTGTTATTATTTTTCGATAAAGCGCACGCATGGTTACCTTTGTGATTGGCTAATTTCTGGATTGCAACTATCAAAAATGCTTTAACAATGGTGGATGGAATTTTCTTTGTGAGGAGACGGTGAAAATGGAACGATAGGTTATATAGTTTTCTCATCCACACGATAAGCGACACGTGGACTCCACCAACCTTAGCGTGTGGTTGAGATTGTTTGATGGGACACGGTGCGATAACTTTCCCCGAGTTACGAGGCGCCAATTTTTAAAATTTACGGCGGATACAATGTATCTAGCGTATATTTCTTTGGCTTCTTTGTTACGTTTGGTATATTTTTCATCGACACGGTTATTAGTCTAGCATCCGCGATTCACGCATCGCGCATACTAGACTGGGGACATGATGACGATAGTCTACATCCGGTCACGAACCCGCTAAAGCCCAACATTCACTTAGCCCGTGCAGTGGGCTACACCGATTAGAGGTTGGGCTCACGAAGGCCCAAGCCCAAGCTATTCACGGAATAGATATCCGATATCTTCTAAATAAGAAGATTATCATTCCCAACCGACTTAGGCGGATACGCGAAGGTTGAGGAACACGGAACCAACAAGATTCCGTGCGTATATAAAGGAATCATATCCTCGTTTAAGGTGCGATCTCAAACCCTAATTCTCCTAAAACCCTAAACCGATTACTTACTCTCACGCCGGAGGATAATCGTGGGAGACAATCCCACGGTAAGCCTAACGGTGTCTTTTGTCTCTTAGTGCGCAGGTCTCAAGCAGCAATTCTCAATTGGTACGAGAACCGGAGCTCCAAACCAGGAACGCCCAACTTTTGTATCAACATGTATGTATAACCACTAGCGACGCATCAACCAACCAACATAAAACATAATTTAATCTAAAATCTCCTTTAGCACCACAATATATAAATAACAAAAGTTCTTTATCCTTATCGATGTGGGACTGAAAACCAAACAACTATTTACAAAATATACACTATCTTTAATTCAGTTACACGATCATACCTTATTTATTTTTCATTTCTTGATCATCACACCTTATGCCGTCACTTCTCATCGCACTATTCAAATTCAGTTCAATAGCAAATTGTGTTTTTCTTTGCGGGTGGTTGAATGGTTGATATTTGCAGTTGATGTTAGTAGGACTGTTCATGCGGATAGTGGTAATCGCGGTGTGAAATGTGGGAGAGGATCTCATTGGAGTATGCGTTATAAGTGCAAAAATGTGACATTATCTTTCTTTGTTTGATTTTATATTCATAACTATGTAGGTATGTTATTTTGCTTTTTCATATACTGAATGCTCATCATGGGGCTTGTGGTCTAGTGGTAGAAACTTAAGTAATTAAGCGAGCCACAAGTGATAGTAGTACCGGGTTGGTGACTTCGGGAAGTCCTCACTATGGACCATAAGCTCACGATACTTAGGCAATGAAGAGAGAGCACAGAAGCCATTAGGCTGTGAGTTCGAATCAAGCCGCCCGGTTTTTATCCGACCGTTACTCGGTGATAATAATCGTGTGGAGGCGATACGGTTTCCGGGTGGACGCCGTTATTAATCCCCACTACGCCAGCATTGTAATTATGGCACAGGGCCTTAAAAAACCACGGGACGGCCCTGCTCACGACTTTCGTCTTTCGTACTATATATATAAGTCCCTCACATATATTTCTTAAGTGTTTGTTAATTAGTTATAACGTCAAACGTTATAATTAACGACCATGTAATTATTTCATGTATTATTATTTAATATAATTAATACATATAATATATTAATTACATTAAATAAAGTTTTCTCTAAATGTATATGTGTGTGCCCCATAAGCTCAGGTATTTTCAACCGTATATTTATTTATGATATGGACATATCCCAAGAAATATAGTTGACTTTCAAAAAAGGAATCAAGAGTGTCCTCCCACTTTGTTGGATGTCAATTATATATGCATGCTCTAAAGCTTTAAAAAATGAAATGCCAAATCAAACGCATGTACACTAAAATACTAGACAAAACGTTAATAGTTAACAAACTTAACTATTAGTGGGACTGTTCATGCGGATAGTGGTAATCGCGGTGTGAAATGTGGGAGAGGATCTCGTTGGAGTATGCGTTATAAGTGCAAAAATGTGACATTATCTTTCTTTGTTTGATTTTATATTCATAACTATGTAGGTATGTTATTTTGCTTTTTCATATACTGAATGCTCATCATGGGGCTTGTGGTCTAGTGGTAGAAACTTAAGTAATTAAGCGAGCCACAAGTGAGAGTAGTATCGGGTGGGTGACCTACCGGGAAGTCCTCACTATGGACCATAAGCTCTACTGATACTTAGGCAATGAAGAGGAGAGTCTGTAATCCATTAGCTACGCAGGTTCGAATCCAAGCCGGCCCCAGTTTCATCCGACCGTTACTCGGCCGATAATAATCGTGTGGAGGCGATGGTTTCGCGACGCCGTTATTAATCCCCACTCACGCCGACATTGTAATTATGGCATGTGGCCTTAAAAACCACGGACGGCCCCGCTCGCGACTTTCGTCTTCGTACTATATATATAAGTCCTCACATATATTTCTTAAGTGTTTGTTAATTAGTTATAACGTCAAACGTTATAATTAACGACCATGTAATTATTTCATGTATTATTATTTATTATAATTAACACATATACTATATTAATTACATTAAATAAAGTTTTCTCTAAACGTATATGTGTGCCCCATAAGCTCAGGTATTTTCAACTGTATATTTATTTATGATATGGACATATCCCAAGAAATATGGTTGACTTTCAAAAATGGAATCAAGAGTGTCCTCCCACTTTGTTGGATGTCAATTATATATGCATGCTCTAAAGCTTTAAAAAATGAAATGCCAAATCAAACGCATGCACACTAAAATACTAGACAAAACCTTAATTATTTTGTTATTCTAACTTCATGACTAGCTCGAAAACCGGCTATTATTTTGTTTTACTAATTGCGTATGATGATTGGTGATTAAACGTGTAAATAATTTGTTTCTCCTAAAAAAAAGTTGAGGTGTAAATAATTAGTTTCTCCTAAAAAAAAGTCAAGAGCAAATATAAAGTGATGTATTGATGATTAAAAAAGTTGAGAACCCATATAAAGTGATAGGCTTAGAAAGTTGACAGAGTTATCTCATGTTTAACTCTCACAACCTAAGTAAACCCACCAACATAATATTAAATTTCAACTTGTCTATACGTTACACACCACACTATATAACTACGTGAAATATTGCACCTTCATCCGATGTGGGAACAGAAACTCGATACAAGTTTTTACAAAAGTCAGCTCTAGAGACATATAATTATAACACTTTAGATTGTATATTGCTCCGACATTAAATTAAATGACTAAACACATTCACTACTTTCTGATTCTAATCAAACTCTCAGTTCACTAACAAATTTCTAATCAATAGTGGGTCTTTGGTAAGCCAAACTATTTTTTCTTTCTTATTTTAAGAAAAAACCTGGTTTGGGTCAAACCAGTGACCAATGTTGAGTCGATTAATAACCTGGTTTCAAAACATTGCAAATCATCTCTCATTCATTTATAGTCACCATACTTTAATCTACCACCAATTTTTAATCTAAAAAGGTTGAGAACTTATATGAATGAATTAGTAAGTAATTGTTTATCGTTTTTTCGTAAAACGTAACCAGACATAACATAAAAAAAGGTGGTAGTAAATTTTGTTGAGTAACACACCAGTACGTGGGATATATAACAAAATAATTGGTATGATTGGTGATTAATGCATGTGAATGACTTTTTATTTTACTTTATTATTTTTTTTTTGACAAAAGAAATTTGAAAATTTGTATAATTTGAAATTGAGTAAATTTTTTAAATGAACCATAACAACTACCCATTTACGAAAATAAACTTCGCCTATATATTTTACGAGAATGAACTTTTGCATATGATCCGTTGGATTGAATTCATGACAACTTTTGAACCCTGCACGTGTTTTTCATTTATCTAGGCGACATTATAGGCGATTGAAAAGTATAGCGATCAGTTGGGGCGAGTGTGGGCGAGTTTAAAAGCGATGGACGAGCTAGGGGCGTTGTCTGGGCGAGCTAGAGCGTGGCTGGGCAAGCTGGCGGGCGCTGGGAGGGTGAAGAGCTGCTGTTGGGGCAAGGTTGTAGGAGAGGCTATAGTCGAGGGCTTGGGCGAGGTGTTGGGCGAGATGGGAGAGTGGAGAGCTGCTGTTAGGCGAAGCTGTGGGCGAAGGATTCCTGGGCGAGTGTGATATATTGTTCAAGTTTGTGCTCGAGGGCAGAGGCGGACCTATACCTTTGAGAAGTTATGCGTGAAATTCTTTGGGATCTAGCTTAGAAAATTATTATGAACGACCTTGAGATGAAATTGAACTACAAGGAGGTGAAAATGTATGACATTTTTTAATGTAGAGATAGCTAGATAGAAGCAAAAGACGGTAATAAAAATGAAGAAAAATGAAGAAATGAGAGAGAGAAAGAGAATTGAAGAAGATGAAAGAATACAGAGAATATTATTTTGAAAAATTGAAGAAGTGTCCTCTGAGGTTTGAGTACCATTGCATTTTTCTCTTTTCATCTTTTATTCAAATAATCAATTGAGAGTCCAGTTTTTGAGGAATAAGGTCCATTACTAGTTTATATTGGATAATGAATTAATGATAAATCATTTATTCGTAGACTTGTACATTTGATATAAAATAATGTACTTAAATTATATATAAAGGATGCTTTTAAGGTTTTAGTCAGAGAATGGGGAGAGTGGCTAGGCGTATGAAAAGTTACTTTTAATTTGCTTACAAATTAATTGGGGCGTTTTATTTTGTGTTGGGCGGAAAAAAAAGCTTTTGGGGTTCATTTTGGTAAAATATAAAAAAAATGTTTGAATTAAGTAAAACCACTATGGGTATGTTTGGCAAAACTAGTTGTAAGTTGTATCTTTGTAGTTGTAGCTATGGTATGGTCGTAAAGAACTAAAAAGTCATTAATATGAGCTACAAGTCGTATCTTTTTTAATAAAGTGTTTGGTAAATTATTTGTTAAATATAATTATAAGATGTAAAATGACATAAAAGGACAAATCTATAATTGTAAATAAGTGTTTGGAGGGTATATTAATAATTTAAAGTTTTAACGACTCATAGACATTTAAAAGCTTCATGAATCGACTTTTCATTTTGGAGCTATTTGTTTGAAATAAAAGCTTGTAGCTAATGCATCCAAACGAAGCTACATAGTTTATAGGAGATTATTTTGTAACAAAAAGCTAATAGCTCCTCCAAAAAGCCCCTGCCAAACAGGCCCTATGTAAAAATTTTGTTTAGGCAATTTGCTTTTTGAAATTTCCGTTTTAAAAAACATGAGAATTGTAAAAGTTGATGATTAAGAACAAGCGTTATCATTATCTTTTGTATTTTGTTTTGATATAGCTTTCAACGGCCCACTACAACAATTGGTAAATCACCAATAGCGAGTGTTGTCGTTGTCTTTTGTATTTTATTTTGATATTTTTAATTCTTTGTTACCGCAAGTAAAAATATGTGAGTTGTTATCTTTTGTATTTTTTTTTTTATATTTTTAATTTTTTGTTACTACAAGTAAAAATATGTGAATCGTATAAGTTGGTGACTAATGGACTTAGTTTGGTTGTTACATATAACGACAAACAAGCGTAAACAGCCAACAACATGGCACACACCACAATTTGTTTGTTATGTACATAACGCAAATGTATATATACAAACTGAAATTCTTTGCCCCACCCTATGTGGGTTTCAAAAGCTAATACTTATACTCATTACCTTTTACAAAATGTACATCGTCTTCACTTCCATCAATTCTACAATCATATCTCATTCAATTTTTGCTAATTAACACTCGTTCATAGTCATCTTCTCACTGGTGACCGCCACTTTCATCGGTCACCTTATATAGCGGAAACACGTTTTGCTTCTCATTAGCAATTCTAGATGCGTGCGGCGTGCCCAATCACCTTTTACATTATTAGTGGAAGTTTTTTTAAGTCGTTTCAAGTACTAAAATACGCATTTGGCTAAAATGTTTGTATCACATGCCAAACATGGAAGTTATGTTCATTATCAGCCAATAAGGATCCTTAGCAATTACTTTTATACTTTTATGTAGAATTTGATCGAAATCGGCTTTTAGACGCAGCTTTAGGTAACAGAAAGAACTTACGATCGATGTTGACAATTGTCCATTCACCTGTGTTTGTCATCCTTTGGTACGAAACATTGGTGACTAGTTGTGAAGATTTTAGCCATATGCATGGTTTGGGCTAAGTGACATTCGTCCATTGCAAAACCCGAAATGTGTACTTCTTATCGGGATTAAAAGAGAAAATCTTGCTCTCCATGGCAAACAGTGTGGCCTCTTTGATTGGACAATCTTTCGTTCTTTCGTTATTCATTTGGGTTAAGACATGAACTCTTTTTACTCTTGTATTCCAAGCTTAGCTTTTAGAAACTTACCACGCTCTCAACTGGTTACCATCTGACTTTGATAAAATTGGCTCTTATTCTATTCGTCTGTCTTATTTCTTTCTGATAAAGTTAAAGTATACTCCTTAAAGTTTTTAAAAATGTTTTCTAGATATCCTTATATAAATAAATAAGAATTACATGAGTCATTGTTATAAGTACAATCGCGTATATTTATTTTTATATTAAAGTAACCCGAGCTTACAATTTGATAATTATATTCTCGTTTTCAGTAATTAGCCGTATTTAAAATGTAAACTCGTGTCCACATAGGTTAAACTTTTAAAAATGAAATAAATGAGTCCTTATTGAACGTATATAGTAAAAAAAATTAATACTTATAATCTTATGCAAATTTATGTGTTGTTATTTTAAAACAACATATACATTGTATTTTTTAAGATATAAAGTATAAGGGTGTATTTGTTTATAATCCAAAGTTATTAAAAAATATGGAGACTTATAATATTACACTTAACTCTATATAATTTTTAAAAATTCAACAACTAAAGTTTTCAACTACTAAAGTTTTATTAATTACTTTATCTTTTTTTAAGTTTTTGTTTTCACAAATTTGACACATATATTTTTATGTGTTTTTCTTATCAATCAAATTTCTCCACCAAATTTATTAAAGTTTGACCAAAATCAATTTAATTTTGACTTTTATTAACCAATCACGTCGCCCGATTTTGCTTATGTGGCAAAATCGAACTTTCCTATTGGCCAAATTAATTTTCAATAAGAATAAATTGACAAAATCAGTCCGAAATGATGTAATTCCTTTATTATATAAAAGATTAGTAATTGATGGTAATTAAGATAAGACATGTTATTATTGAACTTATAACATAATTAAAAGGTTATGATGTCTGGCTTTCACCTAGGAGACTCGGGTTCGATTCCGACATTGGAACTTTTTATATAACTTTTTAGGCTTTTTCTAGTTTGTTGTTATCTTTAACGCAGCTTTTTTACAAGTTTCCTAATATACTTTCATTTCAAGTCATTCCACTCTTTAAAAGAAAGTTCGAAGAAAAATTTAACCAAATGGTCTAAAAATCAACAAACTTACCATATTGAAACACTTATGAAAATACATTAAACAAAGTTAAAAAAAATTACACGTATCAAAAGCAGGACAATTTAAAAAAATACATTGTTATTCTACAACTTAAAAAAAAACACGCACAAAACGAGACACTTTGAAAAGTCTCCCCCGTTTTATTTCTTTTGTGAAAAGCGGTTTGAGTCGATTAACAATTCGAGTTTTAGAATATTGTAAATCTATACTATATTATAATGCATGGATAACTCAAGCCTAACTCCTAACGAAAAATTAAGATAAAAAGCTACAATCATGCCGTGATATGTGTCACTTCTCAACTAAAAATTCATCTTTATTTTTAAATTAAAATATATTTTTACCTATTTATTTTATTTATAATCTAATTTCACCATATTTTCTAAAATTTTGTGATCTTTAATTTAACATCTATTTTGATATATTTTTATGAGGTTTTAGTTTTATTTTTTAGTGGATTTATTTTATTTTGATTCAAAATTTTACAACTTTAACCTTTATTTCAATCAATACAATCTTGATTCATCAAAATCATATACTTTTGGGGGAGTGTTTGACGGGTAAGAGATTGCGAATGTATTTCTATATGCGGGAATACTGGTCTCACGGGAAAGCTACGGGTAACCCAAACAAACACATACAACCAAGGTTGTAAAAATTGCTAGGCGCTAGTGAGGCGGTCGGTTAGGGCCTACCGATTAATCGGTTAGGCGGGGATTAATCGGGGATTAATCGGATTGAAATTGTTTTGCACAAAATTGCTATTTTAGATATTATACTATATTATTTGTATGAGATAAGCATAGTGCATCAAAGTTCAATTATTTCATGTGTTCAAATATAAACATAATACATAATTCTTCAAAGTTCAAAGTCAAACATAGATATTAGTCGGTTTGTTGACCATTTTTAAGAGATCTTTGACCAATTAATCGGTTTGTTTCTTGATTTTAAGTGATTTTGTCGATTTTAGCGATTTTGTTGATCGATTTTAAGTGATTTTGTTTGATTAATCCGATTAGACCGATTTTGTCCAATTAATCGGTTTGTTGACGATTTTAAGTGATCTTTGACCAAACCGATTAAATAGGCCGATTATGATAAATCAAGGCGCTGCAGAGCATACAACTAACACATATACATTCGAAGTGTTGTAAAATGAATTCATTAAACGGGTAAGCAAACACATATAACTATACTTATCACCGTCGTTGTGCGCGAGTATCCGGCTAGTCTTTTATTCATTTATGATCACCATACTCTACTCTATCACCAATTGTTAATGTAAGAAGGTTGAGAATGTGAATTAGTAAGAAACAAGTAATTTGAACCCGCCGCGATGCGGCGGGGTTTTTCATATATTATTTTGTGAACTAATGCCCTACCTCATACGACGTCGATGAAAATTATACAAAACAATGGTTAAATACTCAATGACCCATACGAAATTGTTGGTACAAAGCCTAGACTTGCTTGAGTTACGTTTGACTACAATCTTTAACGATCGCTAATCATAACTTTCTTATCCCAATGTCAACGGTAACAACATATATCTATTTAAGTAAAGCAAAGAAAAGCGCATGTTCGGACTCCTCTTTATCTTCAACTTGCTCTTCTTTCTTTGACTGGTCGCTATGTTGCTCTGCGGTGTAGCACCACCACCAGCCAAGCAACAACTACAACACCACCGCCAAAATTGCATTCATGTTTTCATCGACATTAGCTCCAAGCGCACATAAAATAAACCCGATACAAATGCCAACCAATTCATCACACTCGAGTGTTATTATTCTAACCATGATCGCCATTTATTTGACTACAATCGGAAAGTGTATATCAGCAATCTATTATCATAATCACCAAATAAGACTAAACCAAGCAACAAATATTTGTCAACAGTTGAGATTTTTTTTTCCTTTTTTTTGATTGTTTGTTAATGAGATTATAAGCTCATTTTTATTGCCGACAATGCTGGTAATGAACACATTTAAGTTATATCAAATAACATAAAAACAAAACAATAGATGGTTGGAAACTGTACTTACAACAACAGAATCACTTTCAATTTGCGACCGCTCTCCCATTCGATCTAGGTGCAAGTTAAAGATACATATAAGCAAATGGTATCAACGTCGAACATCACATGAACAACTCACCAACTTCAGTTTGTTTCTTTCTCACTTGTCCTCCCGGTTGGCCTTCAAGATATATCTCGCATTTTGTCAATCTTGGTATACGGTATCCCATACACGCTAATGCGACTGAAAAGAAACATGGTCGCTTCATGATAAACTTCAATTAAAACAATACTTGAACCTAAAGTAAATAGTTAAAGGTAGCAACTTGATTCATTTTACTTAGAATTCTAGCGACATGAAATATCTAGAAGTTGCGTCTTTTATATAAAAGCTAAAAGAGTATAAATTTAGAGCCAAATTATTAAATCCCAATTCATTTTTAATGATCAATGATGGTTATCAAAACTAAATAAGAAACTAGTCCATTTACCTTGCATTACGTAAATAGCCATTTTCTACAAAAGCTCTATCACGAGGCCGCACTGGAATTAAAATGCAATTTTCAACTAAAATCTTGACTTTCATCTAATGAAAATCGAAAGTAACTAAATTACAATTTCATATCCAACAACCAAAGTTGGAGTAATCCAACATGGATCGAGCTCTTTGGAAGTTGCTTCCACATCATACCATTCCACCTCAAAGTTTGTGGTGATGGCGTATAGTGCGGTGTCGGGTCATAAACCGACCACACCCCAATACTAACAAGCCGATGCGACTGGGCCACTTTCAATAACGGTTTGGGCTCACGAAAGCCCGAGCCCAAATCTATTACGGAATAGATATGATATCTTCTAAAACAAGAAGATAATCATTCCCAACCGACTTAGGTGGGATACGCGAAGGTTGGGGAACACGGAACCAACAAGGATTCCGTGCGTATATAAAGGGAATCATATCCTCGTTTAAGGTACGATCTCATAACCCTAAACTCCTTAAACCTAAACCGAGATTACTGCTCTCATGGGAGGATAATCGTGGGAGACAATCCCGATAAGCCTAACGGTGTTTCTTGTCTCTTAGTGCGCGGGTCTCAGCGGCAATTCTCAATTGAGTACGAGAACAGGAGCTCCAAATCGAGCGTCCAACTTTTGTATCAACAGTGGCGCCATCCGTGGGACCCTACACTAAGAATCGACACTAGAATGACAAAACACGGCAATCGGCGATCGCGATCGGATCTTATGGGGAAGAAGTCGCGAGTGGATTAACCTAAGCGAGCTGCACGGGACAACAGTATTTGCTAAAAATAAGGGTCGGTCAAGACTTGATCTTCCTACCGTAGAACCGCACTCGGGAACAACCCAGTCACTACAACCACCACGAGTGGGGTAGACCCTGCAAGACCGTCTTTACTACTCCCTTCCAATCGGTGCTAGGCGGCGACAAAGGTACCGGAGGCACCGGTCGGGATAAGGGTGTAGCAAGAGAAACAAACGACTCGCTCGAGGAGTCGCGCTGAGTGCACCGTAAGCTTTCGTATCCCAAAACTACGAAGCATTGGTGCCCTCATGCAAGAGGAAGAGAAGAATAGATCGTATGAACACGAAGCCCGACTCAATTTCGATTCGAGATCGATACTTCCCACCGCGCCACGGAAGGAAAAGCGCGAGGAAGCGGTCATAAACCCCAGATTCAGCGAATCGGGAGGAGAATCGAGGTGATGAGACATCTCACCGCAACACTTGAGTGTGATGATAGAGAAGAGCGGTACCGGTGTTTACGCCGGGGCCGGGTAGCCGTAGAGTACATGATAGATGGGCGAAAGTATTCCCCAGTGAAAGCCCTTGGATCCGGACTATGAGTCGATTCGAGGATGGCGGTGCAAGCGCCGTAAGAAAATAAATTCATCTTCGACAACTCCTCGGACAACGAGGATAGTGATCTTGGGCATTGAAATCCGAGCGAGCGATAGCCAAGAGGAAGACATGTCTCTCCCATGGCGCCGTCGAGAAAGTGGATCGTTCACCGACGCGTAGTGATTTCTCCGAGAACAAGAAAAGGCGCATGCTGCAAATGTTAAAACCTATGATGGGACGGTGATCGGCGATCACCTAAAAATTTTGAATCATGCGACCATCGGCGCGCCACAACCGGTTTGGTGCCACATGTTTAATTCCACACGGTGGGAAGCGCAGAATCGGTTCAACAAACTCCCGAAGGGCGTGAATGGTTTTGAAGAGTTGAGAAAGGCGTTCGCCTAAATTTTACTCAACGCGCAAAAGTGTGCTAAAAACCATCGAACTCGCCAGGTAAAACAAAACAGGAGAATCCACGAGCGCATTCATGGAACGCTTCAAAGATGAATGCATGCAGGTTAAAGCATGCCTCAAGTCTTAAAGATCTCGGGCTTCATGAATGGGATTAATAACGAGAACTCATCAAGAGGTTAAGCGACAAGATCCACGAGACCTTGATGAACTCATGAAGCGCCTCGGTCTTTTGTTCGAGGAGAAGTCGCCGGCGGATAGCAAAAGAACCATTCGATTACGGTCACAGGAACAACCCGGAGACAATCCAACGACCGAGGTAATAACCGTAATAGAGCTATCGCAGCGAGAGGAGGCGAGAGAGAGATAATGCGGTATACTCCCATCAAAACCCCAAAGGAAATACTCGCAGCAGAAGGAGCGAATTTCCCAGACCGCCCATGATCGCACACCGTAAGATAGGCGCCGGAAATGGATCTGTGACTACCGCGCAAAGGGTCACACCACTAACGAGTGTGTCCGGTGCGCCAACTCATCGACAAGATGGTCGAGGAGGCGGTGGACCACCTAGTTAAAAACATTAAGGAGGAAGAGATAAGCAAAAGAATGGAAGCAAGAAGGAGACACCCAAAGATAAAGGTGACACAATCTACATGATACGAGACGTGCAACGAACCACTAGACAAAAGGTCACCAGAGTTTTCAGAAGAAGTGAAATCTCTTCCTACTTTAGCTGCGGACAACGCAGCAGCAGAGCCTCTCACCATTGAAATCGGTGCGGGTGGTCACGACATACACCGCATGTACATCGATGGTGGAGCATCGGCAAATATCATGTATGAGCATTGCTTTGAAGACTACGACACGAAATACGTAGTCGATTAAATCCGGTCAACACAAAGACTCACGGTTTCACGGTGAAAAATATGGCCCATGGGACGGTTGCGATTACTAGTCGGCGTTGTAACGCAGACCATTCTCGACAACTGGATGGATTTCATGGTGATCAAATCCCCTCGTCATACAATGGCATTATCGGAGACCGGGGATATCACCATGCGCGGTGCCATCAACGCGCGCGGGATGCTTAAATTCCCGATGAAGGGGCATTGTCACTCTACAATGCCACGGTACCAAACAAAGAATGTAACACGGTTACATGCGAAATGGAACCAATCCCAAACAAAGGCGGCCAAAATCCCCAACTTGAAGGTCGATTCACCCGAATACCGAGCAGAAATAACCATTGGAGGGTCATTGTCGGACAACGGCAAAGCGGTGTGTCGGCGCTCCTACAAAAGAACGTGGATATTTTCGTGGGAGCCAAAACACATGGTGGAGTACCACGCTCGATCACGAGCATAAACTTAGAATCCGACAAGGATACTCACCGTCACGCGGAAGAAGCGTGGCCAAGCTCCGAGAGGCGCGAGCAATCTGGCAGAGGTACGAAATTGGTAAACGGGAATTATCGTGAAGTCTATTACCACGTGGCTTTCTAATCCGAGAATGGTCAAAAAGCGATGGCGGTGGCGAATGTGTGTAGACTTCACCGACCTTAATAAAGCATGCCCGCAGGATCGCTATCCATTACCGAAATAGATTGGAAAATAGAGTCCTTGTGTGGATACCCGTTGAAGTGCTTTCTTGGCGCGTACAAGGGTATCACCAGATACAAATGGCCCGGAAGGCGAGGAAAAGGCGACTTTCCACACAAGCCAAGGCGTGTCTTGTTACACAAAAATGCCGTTTGGCTTGAAGAATGCGGGTGCCACCTACCGGTTGGTGGACAATGCCTTTGAAAAACGGTGGCCGCACTCGAAGTCTATGTGGATGACTGGTCATAAAAAGTCACACGAAAGTGAACTTGTGCGCGACATAGAAGAGACATTCAAGACTCTACGAGAGATCAACATGAAGCTAAACCCTAAGAAATGCACCCCAAGGCGCTACAAGGCATGTTCTTAGGGTACTGATAGAACACGATGGCATAAAACCTTGTCCGGAAAAGACCAAGGCGTAATAGAACTTCCTTCACCACGCACCGAAGAAGTCCAATCCTCAATGGAAAAGCGGCGGCCTCAGCGGTTCTGTCTAAGTCGTGAAAAGTCATTGCCTCTTTTCAAAACACTCAAGAGGTGTATAAAAAGGTGACTTTCGGTGGGCGAAGGAGGCGGAAGAAGCCTTCACCACACTCAACGGCATCTAGCGACGCCCAACACTCGTTGCACCCGACCGGGAAGAGCGATAACGTATTATCAAGAACTCATGGGGCGGTCGGTAGCGATTACTACCACAGATAGGGACTCAGTGCAAACTCCTATCTATTTTGTCAGCAAAGCGCTCAAAAAGACGGAGATGAACTACAGTGCCATGGAGAAGTTAGTTTTGGCATTAGTGTTTGCCGCCAAGCGATTACGCCGGTACTTCCAGGCGCACCCGATAGCGGTAATCACAGATCAAGCCATCAAGCAGATCATCTCCAAACCTGATGCATCAGGACGACTCCAGAAGTGGAGTGTCTTACTTGGCGAACACAACATCTCTTACAGACCACGTACCGCTATAAAAGGACAAGTTCTGGCGAGACTTCATAATCGAAACCAGACATCGATGAGGTACCGCACCAAGAGAACAGAACTACGGATCCATGGATTTTGTTCACGGACGGATCCTCATGCGTGAGGCGGGTCGAGGCGGACTTATTCTCACAAACCCGAAGGAATGGAATTCACCACGCCTTGTGTTTTGAATTTCTGACCACGAACAACGAGGCGAGAATCGAGGCCCTAATCGCGGACTACGCATCGGCTCGAATGGTGTGCGTAACTTGGAAGCAAATGTAGATTCCGGCTAGTAGCCAACCCGTGTTGGGCGAATCGTGGCCAAAGAAGAAAACATGATTCAAAGATCTTGAGAAGACTAAAGCATCGATCAAAGGCTTTGTGATTTACTATCAAGCAAGTCCTCGAGGAGAAAATCGCAAAGCGGATGCATTGAGCAAAATCGCCTCGACAAGCCGCACACTTATCAAAGCAAGTCTTGGTGGAAACACCGAAAAGCAAGTCAATATCGGAGATGGAGGTCTCCGCGGTCATAGAGGAGGATGGTCCTACATGGATGACATCGATTGCGAATTCTTAAGCAAGGTACATTACCTCAAGAGCAGCATGCTCGCGAGAATACGAGCGCCGACAACAAGAGATTTGAGTTGCGAGACAACATATTGTACCGACGTTCTTTCCTCCAACCATGGCTCCGATCGTTGGCCTCTACAAGCAAATTATGTCTGCGAGAAATTCATGAAGGTTCATGCGGCAAGATGCACGCAGGACCACGATGCGTTGTGGCACGTGCCATGCGATCGAGATACTCTTGCCAACCATGCATCGAGATGCGCGGGACTTAATACGGAAGTGTAATGATTGCCAAGTTCATAGACCCGTTCGCGCCAACCACAAAGACGAGCTAACACCAATCACGGCGCCATGGCCATTCTATAAATGGGGCATTGATATTGCGGTCCTTTCGATCGCGGTGGTGGTCTTAAGTTTCTCATAGTAGCCATAGACTACTTCACCAAGTGGATCGAGGCAAAAGCGATGGCGACAATCACCGGCAATCGGGTAAAGCGCTTTATGCGGGACAACATTGTATGCCGCCGGATTACCGGTGAAATCATCTCGGACAACGGAAACAATTTCTGCGACAACCCTTTCAAGGATTGGTGCGAAAGTTAAACATCACCTGACACTGCGTCGGTTACACACCCACAAACCAATGGTTTAGTCGGTAGCGCAAATCGAAGCTGGGTGAAGGAATCAAAACACGCTTGGACAAGCACAAAGGAAGGTAGGTCGAAGAACTTTCACATGTACAATGGGCGCACCGCACCTCAGTTAAAACCGGCCGGGGGACCCCCTTCTCTCTAGTATACGGGACGAAGCCGTTATACCAAGCGAGATCGGCATGCCAACTATCCGCGCCGCGGAGATCAATGTGACTACAAGCGGCGGCTAAAGGCGTGTCGACTTGGACCTCTTTGGAAGAAAGAGCGAGCGCCGCCATACGGGAGGCAAGGTCGAAGTCAAAATGAAAGGATACTATGATGCCAAGGTACGCAGTGTCTCATTTAGACCAGCGACTTTGTCTACCGCGCCAATGAGGCAAGCACACCGAAGATACAGTAAGCTCGGACCAAAGTGGGAAGGACCTTACGAGGTTCTTCAAGCAACGGCACGCAGTAGCGTCTGCATTCTGAGGTTTGGATGGTCGTGACCTACGCGACATGGAATATCGGCAACCTCAAGAGGTGCTATCTATAGGAATAGCTACGGCATAGCGCAGACGCTCCGCACTTTCGGTGCTCAATAAACATTCATGTACTCGCTTTTTCTTTTCCATATTTTTGTTTTCTTTGTTATTTCTGATAAACTTGCAAGTATTAATAAAACGTCGCGGTTTTAGCTAACTCCGCGACACATTTTAAGTTGTTATCTCCATATCTTGTATGCCTTAACAATTTTTATTTTGCCCACGATGGCGTGCATGCACTACTGAATAAACCCACGATGGTAAAGGATAAGTTGACCTACTAACTAACTTGTTGAGTAAGAGGGTTGCAAACCCATCAATCTTGGATCACGCATCCTTGTTAAACACCTTGTTCTCAAGACGTTGGAATAAGATATATGCGCATCCCACGACGGTTCTTGTGATAATGCACGCGCATGCGTTTAACAACCGGGAACCAAGATACTTGCTTCCTTAATAAGATATTTCTGACCTGGCGAATATCATACCATACGATTATGATCAAATACTTAGGATTGTTTCCCTAGGATATTCTGATTTTCATACATAGTTATGGATTTCTTATATTTACACTGGCGTACACTGCAACGAATACATCTTTACGCATAGTCAGACAAATATGTATACATTACAAATATCCACAGCGAAAAAAAACAGAAATGTTTATTCATAACTACGAGTTAAGTACAAAAGATAGTCAACAAAAAAGCTACCAGCTGCTGCTACGCTTAAGGGAAGAAGTCCCAACAGGACCCGTTGCATCTTTGGCTTCGCTAATACCCTTTAATACATCTGCATCCTGGCGTGGCACAGTAGCCACACTGACTGGCACCCCGTCAGATCTGGGCAGGTGCGCTGCACCAACTCCACACAAGATAGCTTTACCTACAACACCTTCTTTTTTCGCAAGACGGGTTGCATGCGCTTCCAGGACTTCTTTTAGAGGTACCTCTTTCTCCAACGCAAATGGATTCTGGCTATCCCTAGGGACGCGCAAGATGTGTACTTGAGGCTGTGACTCATGAGGCTTCAAATAATAGTCCCGTGTGCTTCAACATCCTCAAGACGATGACGCCAAAGTTAACCAGTCATAATCACATTCATGGGATAATCTTGATCGCGCTCAAGCTCCGAGATCATTGGAAGCTCCAAGTCTTTCATTTTTTGCATAGCAGCGACCAAGTGATCATATGACTTAGCATCATACTCAGGTACCTTATCCAACGGCGCCTTCAACAGTTTTGCCTCGTGGAGCTTTTCCATTGCTTCTGACTTACCGCGCTTCAGAGCACACTGCACTACCTCCCCGAAGGCATTCACCACCTCTGGCGATTCCAGGGTAGTAAGTGCAGCTAGGCGGAGACCGTGACCTATGAGCCACCTGCGCTCTGCGATCATAGACATAAGCTGCGGGTACAGCTCCTCGTCATACTCGATGCTTAGTTTACGCAACTTTGCTTCCTGCACTTCCAAGGACCAGCTCACGGTATCCCCTAGCTCCCCCAACTGCGCAAACATTTTATCCTTACCCTGTTCTAGATGTTTCAATGCCCAGCAGCACGCAGACTTGTACCTGGCAGCATCAGACCGCTCTTGGTTTATTTGGCACATTAGCGCCAGTTTGTCCTCGACCTGTTTTTGAGCGTATGCGCTCAAATCCTTTGCCTCTGCATGGGCGCTATCCAGTTGTGCCCGGGTACTTGCCAGTTGCGCTTCCAACAAAGCTATGGTTTGGTCCTTTTGGGAGCTAAGGTCCTCCCCACCAGATACCCGGTCTTTTAATTTCACTATTAGTGCGGCCTGTTGTGCGGAGACCTGTACCAATTCATCGACCAAGTGCTCCATGGGCACATCCGCATCAGATTGGTTTTCATTATCCTGGCTCGACGGCTCAGAATGCGCTGACTGCACCGGACTCGCCTTGGGAGGTGACTCTATGACCTGCTCCACCCTGCGAATGATCAACAGCGCAATGTTAGAATCACAACTAGCACATTCACCAACTAATAGAAATTACAAGTGTATGGTTTTACTTACTTGGGCTCCGCGTCATCGCGAGGCGGGTGCGACGGCGCTTCATCGATGGAGGACAACTCCACAGTTTGCACCAGGACGTTTTTTCCTAGAAGGGCCCGCGCCATCATCCGCCGGGTCCTTTGCGACTCAGCGACTTCTCTCTTCTTCCTCTTCCGGATGAGCTACTGACCGCGGGCGGTATTGCGCCACCGCCGAAGTTACCTCGAGATTGGGACGGCTCTGCAGGCGTGGCCTCCATCGCAACCGAGGAATCGGTTCCGTTTCCCGCATTCGACTCCATAGTGCGCCTGGCAGAGCGGCCAAGATAGGCTCCTCATCTCTCTCAATGGTCTCACCCCTGTCTTTCTCGCAATAGGCTTTGCTAGTCATCGACGGTGAGCAGATCCATCTCTGCAAGACAAAACACATATACAAAGCGGTTATATAGTGCGCGACATATCGAGTGATTGTTCTTACAATATTACGGAAGAATGAGTACCCACCACGCCATTGGCGTCTAAAAGATAGGATCTCATCTTGGGGCCATAATAATTACGGTGATTCCATGTGCACCAAAATCCCTCGGGATATGCATGATGGGGATGCGGTTTGCATTATCGCCCGCATCCTCGATATTATAAGACCACGGCGTGGTACTCATCCTCTCATAACGTTCCCTTGGTATAAAAATCATAGTTCCGGGAAACATGTATCATCTACCGTAAGAAGTATTCCTCAATTCCTAAGAGCATCTAACTTATCCGTATAGCATCGTAATCTGGTAGCGCGTTTGAAAAAGTAACCCACCCATGCGCCCATGTAGTGTGATAAAAGCGCGGAATAGGTGGATGGTGGGGTTAATCCCAGCAGAATGGCAATTTACCTCAAAATTGGTAATTTTAGCGCGACCGATACAATGCATTGCGATATGTGTAGCGTATAATAGTTTAACACATCGCACGTAAAGCGTGGGGCACGTTGATTCGCAAATTCGAATAACCGTGTATACACCCACTTTCCCTTCGGGGAAATCCGCAATCGTGGCTCGCGCATCCGGAACCATTGGATGCACGTCCCGGGGTATAAAGTAATCTGAGGTAAATTCCATCAGATCAATCAAATTAAGGTCGGAGGTGAAGTCAGACAACTGTTTCACCATGGTGATATAATTTTTTGCTATAGCGCACGCGCGGTTACCTTTGTGGTTAGTTACTTTTGGGATAACAACTCTTAAAATGATTTAGAAATGGCGGATGGCCTTTTTACTGTGAGGCATCCGGTGAAAATGAATCGCCAAGTTATATACTTCTCCTCTTCCACACGATTGGCGACACGTGGATTCCACTAGTCTTCATTGTGTGGTCGAGATGGCTTGATGTGACAACGGGGCAGTAACTTTCCCCCGATTAACGAGGCCTTGACTATTCACATGGATGTCTAGATACATTGCACCTACGGGTCGGTGTATGGCTTCTTTAAATGCGTTTTTACTACGGTCATTAGTCTAGCACCCGCAGATTACGCGCTCGCGCATGCTAGGCGGGGGACATGATGATGTATAGTGCGGTGTCGGGTCATAAACCCACCACACCCTAATACTAACAAGCCGTGCGACACGGGCCACTTTCAATAACGGTTTGGGCTCACGAAAGCCCAAGCCCAAATCTATTCGGAATAGATATATGATATCTTCTAAAACAAGAAGATAATCATTCCCAACCGACTTAGGCGGGATACGCGAAGGTTGGGGAACACGGAACCAACAAGGATTCCGTGCGTATATAAAGGAATCATATCCCTCGTTTAAGGTGCGATCTCATAACCTAAAACTCCTTAAACCCTAAACCGATTACTTACTCTCACGCCGGAGGATAATCGTGGAGACAATCCCGGTAAGCCTAACGGTGTTTCTTGTCTCTTAGTGCGCGGTCTCAAGCGGCAATTCTCAATTAGTGCGAGCAGGAGCTCTAAATCGAGAACGTCCAACTTTTGTATCAACAATGACTTTACGCCTGCATTGGATTGATCCCACGCAACAAATAAAACAATAACACACCAAGCATCCTACAATAATCAATTATATATTAAAATAAAGCGTTTAAGTAAGTTACCACTTTTAACCGATGAAGGTGTCCAACTGAAGGTGAATGGAAGATATGCATATGCTCGTATGAGGGGTTGGGCCAATCCCAAACCTCATCTGCAGCCCGAAAACATGTAAGCAATGACACACGTGACCCATTTACACATCGTATACATCCACACATGAAAGCATCAAGAATGTCATTTTAATTAACGAATGACACGAAAAAAATGTTTTTGACAGGGGAAAGATAGGTACCGTGCATTCTCTTGACAAATAGGTGAAACTCTCCAAGTTGTGTTCTTCAAGGAGAGTTTGATTGAGCCTAAGGTAGGTAAAAGCATATAAATGTCTACCATCCGGATTGTTTCTTGCCTTAGCATGTTCCAATATCTTGTTGTATCCTTGTCCGTCATAGCAACGAAGAGCATTTTCACTTGCAACACGTGTATCGTGCCCATGCACCGTTCAAGACCTAAAATGGAAAATTGGTGTTAGTGACACAAAAGGAACCCTAAATTTAGATCAATTCAAATTAAAATTGCTACATTTGACTCAAAATCTGAGTTAAAAGATGTTTGACCAATGGTCAATTAAGAAAATATGTGTCAACCTAAAGATATAGAACTAATGCTATGTAATAATAATGGATAGGTACCTAACTGAATTCTAAGGGCCAAAAACAATGATATTACAATTAAAGTATGCAAAGATGGATTGACACAAACTATAGAACCGAGGAGTAGGTGGCCAGTAAATTGGTGATATTTGATCCCAAAGAACTCTTTAACTCATGACTTCAAACATTTATTCATAGTAAATTTATATCAATTGGAAACAGAAACACATAATCAAATCAATTTAAAAACATAAAATACCTTGATCGATGCCATCTCGTTGTCTACTTTGATTGAAACTAACAAAGAAAACCTTTAAAGTCCTTATCTTTCTGTTAGAAAAATCATAACACAATAGCGACATATTATTGAAACCCTTGCAAAAAAAATCTATTATAAAAACAAAAGCTAAAATCCAAAAATTAAATTAGACACAAACTTAGGGTTATTGTTTGAGACTTAAAGATTAATTTTAATGATCGAAAGTGAAGGTGGAGAAGAAACGGACCTTTAACTTCATTAACATGTTCCCAAAACAAAAACTAAGTTTCATCAGTTTACCTCATCTGAAACAATTTCCAAAACGGTCTCAAACAATAACCCAGAAACGACTCCAACAACATCCGGCGAAATCGGCACAGATCTACACCTTTTATTCTTAGTTTGTCTTGGAGTCGGTTGTGGCGGTGGAGAAGAAACGATGCGTTATTATCCATGTATAGAAGAAGTCGGTTTATACCTCAATGTATATAATATCACTTTGGGCCAACTCATAACTGAAAGTGGGTTTCTAATCGGGCTTACATTATATGAATATTTTAAGGAGGTTAAAATAATATAGTTAGAATGAGGCTCGCGCTATAGTATTTATATATAATATATAATTGTTTAGTGTTTTTTTTAAACGTGACGAGATATGATATAACGTAAAAAGGGGGTAGTAAATTTTGTCGAGTAATACACTAATACGTCAGATATAATATAATTTAGTTGCTATGACCCAAGGTGTTTAGTCTAGTGGTATGTGTGTTACTCACCAATTGATTGTAGGTTCGAACTTCGCAGAAGTTATTAATGAGATACATTGTGAGATAGTTGATATAAGGTGTTAAAAAAACTGACATTCAAAAAAAAAAAGTTTATAAATGGTGATTGAGACAATTGGATAACTTGTTTCTTCTTTTAACAAAAGAAATTTGAAATTTTGTATAAATTGAAGTTACACATGAGGTATAATATATAATTATTAATAACCGAGGCGTTTACTTTATACAAAACCTAAGAGTTCTTCATTATTAAGAAATAAAGCTCGAGTTCGAGGCTTATAATCGTAAACGACCGAACTCAAGCTCGGACTTTGGCATCCTTAGACTTGACTTGACTTGCTTTGCCCTTACCCGGTTGTTATATCAATGAATATTGTAATTTTTAGGATAATCTTTATTATTACACTAACGAGCTTACGAGTAGGGATAAGAATATTTCAATTAATCGGATTGAGTTGTTTGCAAACCCTTATTAAGCTCTTCCAATCACATTGTAATTGGTTCGTAGTAGCAAGTTTCTTGCTTGGTTGTCTAATACATTTTGTTGTTCAAATTTTTCTTTTTAAAGGCTTAATTGTTAAATGAGTATACTCAAATTTCATTTAATTTGGGAATCATTTTACACCTTCATAAATTCAGGGTACTAAGAATTTCATTTAACCGAGTCGAATGTATTAAACTATATTTTGACTAATGTTTTATCCGTGGTAAATTTTTTTTTTGTTAGAATTATATTTTGGTGTATTAAACTATATTTTGACTAATGTTTTATCAGTGATATTTTTTTTAGTTAGAATTATATTTTGACTTGGGTTTCATCCGCTTACTGTTGAGTTTATGATATATAAAATACAATAAAATATAAAGACATCAAGAGTACACAGCGGAAGACTTAAAGATCATAACAAATAAATTAATTAACTGAAAGTATGCGTAACATACCTCTTGCAAATGTCAAATCCCTCGAGCAAAGCAAAACAACCCTCGAGCAAAGCAAAACAAAGAAGTACTTATTGGTGTAAGAATAATGTCTTACAACCACGTTCTTGTACACACGAATTAACCAAACGAATCAGCGATTGCTAGATCTAACACAAGTCCTCGTTTAAGAAAAACGAAACCAAACTCCCTTACTTGGGGTGTTCGGCGAATATTAGACTAGAGAGAGGAGAGGAGAGATCTAGGTTAATTCAATGCACAAGTGTATGAAACCTTAGACCCAACCTCTTTATATACTAGTAGGTAAACTTTGGGAACAAGTTAATGAATTAGGCCTTGAAGAGACCCCTATGGCGGCCACTATGAAAGCCCAAAGCCCAACCCATAACTTTTCCAAGTTTTCCATTTCTAGTCCTTTCTCTTTTCATTTAACGGTCGTTAGTCATTTTTCCGTTAAATACTTAACGATCGTTAACCGGACTTAATGTGTAATAATTAATCGTAAACATAAACATTAATTATTAACTTTAATTCTCATTCGCTAATGTGTGCAATCCCGTGGTCACGAGTTCGAATCCGGACATTCACATGTTTGTAAATATATACATTTTCAACACTTACTACGTCGATTTTATTTAAGTAAAACAATATGAGAATTGTATAAGTTGAAGTTGATTTTTTCTAAGTAAAAAGAAGAATTGTGTAAGTTGAAGTAAAAAAAGTTATGAGAATTAAATAAGTTGAAAGGTTACTGAAGGCTTAACTTTATCTTTTGCACAAAGTTACAAACCAACAACAACCATCAACCACATCACTAATTGCCTATAACACAACACCAAAGTATATATACAAACAGAAATTCTTTTTCCCACCCGATGTGGGTCTCCAAACCTGATACTCTATACTAATTACCTTTAACAAAATGTACACTGTCTTCACTTAGATATTACATGAATAGTTTTGAGTTGTTAAAAGTGAGTTTATGGTTTTAGGAGCATATGAGATTGTGCCTTAGTAGCTTGTTTATTGTTATTTTGGGTTTAACTTTCGTTTATTACTATATGAATTTTGATGGCCGAAAAAGGATATACGGAGTATGATATATGGCCTGCATGTCTCTATGATTTTTCATATGGAATATATTGAGAGGTCGTAGAAGATTGTGCTCCTTAAAATATATATATATTTTTAACGATAATTGAATTAAAACACTAGCAAGGCGCTAGGGAACATTACAAAGGGTGGATAGAGCATTACAAGGATCGTTAAACCACTCTATCCAATTTAAACACGTTTTTTTTTATATCTACTAGGCACGCAAGTGTAAAACAATAGCTTAATGTCACTAAAAATGAGATATTTTCTTGCCCGTTTCACGGAGAAAGTAGAGTTGTTTCTAAACTTCCAAATGGCCCAGATTGTGGTTTGTTCCACGACGTCAAAGAAACTTAAGTGTTTGCCAGCGATCGGGGCATAGTCAGCCAAATGGATCACATCGTATAGATTGTTGAGTGTTCCTTAAAATATACTAGATACATGGCTCGTTGAACGATAGCTTAATGAATTTGTTTTGTTAACAGTACAATATTTAATTACAATAAAGAACTGAATGTCGACTTTACATGATCATAGATAAAATTTATAGTGGCTTCAACGATAACATTCGCTAATATATTGATTGATAGACCCTCGAATACAATAGAACGGTTCATATCAGCACAATATTGAACCATAATTATATTCAAACACTCTCATATGTATCACCCCCATCTGCCATTATATATTACAAGTTTTATAAGTCTGTGGTAAGCCAAACTATTGTTTTTTATTTTTATTTTATGGAAAACTGGTTTGAGTCGAATTGGTGACCCAATGTTGAGTCGACTAACAACCGAATTTCAAAGTATTGCAATTAGTTAGTAATTGTTTATTGTTTATCGTAAAACGTAACCTGATCTGACATAACATAAAAAAGGTGACGGAAAATTTCGTTGAGTAATACTGTAATACACTAATACGTGGGATATATACAAAATAACTGGTATGATTCGTGATTGAGGCATGTGAATAACTTGTTCTTTTTTTAACAAAAGAAATTTGAAATTTTGTATAAATTAAATTTACACGTGAAGTATAATAATATATAATAATATATAATAATCAAAGTTAGTCATTCGGCACCATGCCTAAAGAAGAAAAATAGTTTATTTTTAATCCCACATCGGTGGGATGAGTAAACTTAGAGGGAGTCTATTGTGTATAAATAGAGGCCCTAATTCCACAAGTTTTTTACACATCAAATCAATAGTTATTATTGATTTCAACATATGGAATACGCATCTCTTAAGATAAAAATCTGGCGGTTTAGTTCGTCCGACAGTACAACTTCTTGTTTTGGTCGTTGTACCACGAGATATAGACGGCGAATCTGTTTTAAGGGAAGCGTGTCAAACACGTGCCTCGGCTTTTAGTGCTTCTTTGTTGATCTTTATTTGGTGATCAAGTAAGTCTTTTGACTATTTTATTATTTAATTTAATTATCATTTATCTGCTTACATTCTGTTTGTATTTAATTTTCTGTTATTTATTTACTGTTAATTTTATTTATTGTAATATAGATTTTATTAATAAAAGTGTCACCGTTTCCCTACAATAATTGTAAACGATCCCGGTCCGAGCTCAGATTTAGCAACCTAAGGCTTGACTTAACTTGTTTCTACCCTTACCCACTTGATATCTTAATGAATATTGTCATATTTGAGGTATATTTTCTTTGTAATACAACTAGGGTTGTTATCGGGTCGGGTTATCGAGTTTGTCGGGTCGCGTTGAGTCAGGTTTTGACTTTTTTAAAAGTGACCCGCAACCCGAACCGATAAGTAATCGAGTTATCGGGTTCGGGTGGTGATAACGCTACACGCGTCGTTCGGGGTCAAGGAAACTTCCTTTTCTTGAGCAAGTTTTATAACACCCAGGCAAGTGAACCTAATCGTTGTAGTGTAGTAATTAGGGTAAGCCACGGGTATTGATATCGTTCTCTGGGGAATAGGAATGCTAGTAAGGAGTTACTACGCTAAGGTTAAGGTTGAGGAAGATTATTTTTATCTTTTATGTTTTATGAAATGGAAAGGTACGAATCTCGGGTATTGGATTTGGGGTTGGTATTTCTACCGATTACTCTACTATTATCTAATTATCTAAACTAAGGTTGTGGAGTCTATGTCTAATTAATGTGTGCTCGATGATAGTTTAAAGATGTGTTTACTTAGGTTGTACTACTCCTTAATTATCTCCTATTGATGGTTGAGTTGTCACGTCTTATTCTTAGTTGCGTTGTGTGTCTAAAGTTGTAGGGTATGCGTTTCTCCCTAACTCTTTGAACTTACCAAAGGGTCTCGTCTACAAACCCACTAGGGATGATAAACTCTTACTCTAAGGCACTCTTTGGATGGTTTAGCCTACAACTACTCATGTAATTATATTCTAAGGTTCACAAAGATGAATCAAGCATTAAGTACACAACGAATGACCTATCGCATTACTAGATCATTAATCAACTAAGATAAGAAACAACCAATCAATATTCAATAATTAAGTTTCATACTTTCTAAGCAAACACACAAATAAATTAGCGGACATGGAAAACATGCAAGCATACACACAAATAATCAAAGATATAATTGAATTAATGAAGTAAAGACTTATCTTGATGTAAGATAGGGTTTAAAACCCTAAAATACTGTACAAGACACCTTAGGTTCGGTTTTAGGTTTTCACCCAAAAGACTCTCCTCAAAGCGAAAAATTCGGATTCTATATATAAGATTACATATGCGCGGCGTCACCTTATGTTTCGTGACGCCGTCGTGTCGCCGTCATTAGGGTTTCGTCTTGGCCACGTTAACCTTGCGACGGCGTCACCTTATGTCCGTGACGCCGTCCTCTTCGACTTCGGACGTCGTCTGGATTGCATCTAGGCCGTCGAGTAGCGACGGCCTACTCTTTCACAACTAGACGTCGCCACTTGAAAATACGAGTTTTGAGTTCGAATCGTCACAAAATCTTGGACGGCGTCGCCATTAGCACCGACGTCGTCGCCTTCTAATTTCAAAGAATCGTGAGTGTCTCGATTTTGACTTTGGCCATTTTCTTCATATATTCGCCTTTTCGTCAAATAAGTGCCATTCCAGCATTTTGCCTTCAAGAGACCTAAAAGTGAAAAGGAACGATATTAAGCAATAACGGATACAAAAGTGATCAAATAAGGACTTAAACGACCCTCAAAATGGTACCTTTTAAAACCTTATCAAATATCCCTACACTTGTTATTTGCTTGTCCTCAAGCAAATGTGCTTTAGCCAATTAATTTATAAGTTAGGGGTCATGAAGCATTAATTCAAAACGGTCCACAACACATATAAGCCCAGAAAGTCATAACAAGCACGGAATTACATACTAGCACCTCACATGGGGTGTTTGGATACTCACATCTCTCTCGGGTGTATATATGAAATATAACAAATAGAAATGGAAGATAAACACTCATTAACCGGTCCTAGTACATAGATTACCATAGGCTTGAGAATAGATCAAACCTTCATCGCTTTGGCGTAAGCACCTAGGAAAGACTATCAAAGAGGTCTTTTAAAGGGTTGTAATGTTAGGCTTACGGTAGGAAACAAGGGTTTGGTGGGATAGGCTTTTAGTGGTGGCAAGTCAAAAATCTCTATGTTAAATGCATATGAAGAATGGCGTTGCTAAGCCAAGACTCGACACTCTAAACTCTAGATAACTGAAATAAACAAACATAAATTTAAAGGATAGATGTAGGATGGTAGCCCGCTTTTTTTTTTTTTTTTTTTTTTTTTTTTTTTCATACAATTTTACTCTACCATCCTCTAAGATAACATCAAAATACTAGGGATTTATAGGCATATCCTACACTTGAGTTTTATTACTCTAACACTAATTTGACCCGAATTGAAAAGATCAAAACACTTGGGGTACATTATTACGCAAACAAAGGGAATTTGAATTTAACGTTCCCTTCCGTCATTTCATAAACTTTAACTTTTCCCATGAATCCCAATCGTCCCAAAATCGTATACAAAGGATATGACTCGACTTAGCAACTTATGCAAGCAACTAGATAATTGAATTAAGGGTTTAGGTGATAACAAACATTTGCACTAAAAGTGGGTGCATAAGGGGTAGGCTAAGGCGATTTGGGTGTATATTTGGGGTGGGGTGTAAACAATGCTCTTCATTGATATTCGGAAAAACCGAAACATCACGAGAACCGCGAAAAGGATAGGCTCGAGGGGTTAACTAGGGTATCGTGTACTAAAGATGAGTACAACGCAAAGGGTGTGGGGAATTACTCAACCGATGTGGAAGAAGTAATTATATTACGTATCAAACAAGGGTTATCCTAATGCCTCTTATCATTTAGTTATTCCTAACTACACAAGTGTAGCCTCACTTGCGATCTCGGAATGCATCACAAAACAAGTTCTAGAATCTAATATACTACCGGTTCACACTCTAAGCATTGAAGATGAATGCTTTAATTCCTACTAATCTAAGGCGATCCTCACATTTGGTGGAATTTGGGTGGTAAAGGGTTTTGTGCTAGTCATGCAACTTCCTATCCATGAGACGCTTTTGTTAAGACTAATGGCCCACTCCTATATGTCATAAAAATTTAAATTTGGTGCCAAAATTACCCTAACCGACATTTTCTCATGGTTTATTACACAATCACAATTGGACAAAGCAAATAGTCAAGGATAAGCATAGTTTCAAAGTTCCTTTATTTTCCCTCCTACATTTAAACCGAACATTGTCCCCAATGTTCCCCGAAAGTATCAAAGTTATGATAAAAGAAGGTAATCAAAACGAAGAAACTAGTACTCCCCGATTAGCTCGGTAGGATCCGTAAAGTGGTGGTTAAATCCTTTTCAAGAAGAATTATTGCGTGAAAAGCTCCTTCCAATCTCATGTAACTTCTTCTTGACAAACTAAACCGCACACTTGAAGAAAACAAACGAAACCTTCGCGTAAAATCGGCGGTAATAATATATATAAGACTCGATTTAAACTAGGATATAATGCTTGTGGAATGGATGTTTACAATTTCTAAGAAAATTAAGACCGGAAAATTCCAAAATTTATAAGTGGCTCGAAACGAGAAAAAGTAATCGATGTTTTACTCCTTCCCGACGCCATCAGTTGCAATCTGGACGCGTCAAAGTTATCCCGACAAAAAGCGGTGCGATTTTACGGAAAAATTTCGGAAAATTTACATCTTTAGAATCTGGAAAATTTCGCAAAACATCCATTATGACTCGATACAAGCATTTGACTCGAACAAACAAACATAAATATCTTTTCGTTAATTGTTATTCTCATGTTTACGTTTCTTTTGAAACGTGTGTAATCCTCCCTACACTTATCCCTTATGTAAAATACCTTTATATGCAATTAAGACGAGGTTAAAACAAAATAAAGCATTTTACAAATTTAAACATGAGGATAAACAATTAATAAAAGATATATGACACTAACAAGCAAACAATTAAGCATGGGTTGCCTCCCACGAAGCGCTTTTCTTTATTTAAGAGTCTTGTAGCTAGACTCATAGTCGTGTCCTACGTTTCCTCACCTATCCTCTCGTGCTCATACTTAAGCCATTCTAACGCTCTTTCATTCTTTTTGTAATCATCTCCTAATTCAAGGCATTTTTGTAATACCGCTTAGTTTTCTCATATGGGTACCTAAGCCCACTCGCTTATCCCTTTCACTAAGCAATGGAATAGGGTCATTCTATTACAAACCTTGATGTCCTTATGTTTAAACCTAGGATGAGCGCATGGCATTTGGTAGATGAAATCTTCAACTTCATCGAGAATGTAATTAGACCATCAATCATCCGTTCATTCAACCTAGTCAATTTTTGAAAGGTTTTCCAAAATTACTTGAGTGAGGTCCTTATCTATAAATTCTCCTAAGTCTTCTAAGACCATGAACTCTACCAAATAAGCAAAACTTCCGACAAACACGTGCAAATAAATGATCGCTTCAACAACATTGTTCCTTGATAAGTTAACTCATTGACCTTGATTTTGTTGTATAGGTCCTTGAGATTAAGTTTAAAGGTAAGAATGAATTCAAATAAGCATGGAACCCTTCTAGTCCTATTTTGCAAGGGAATTGCATGTTAAAGGGGCCATCTTTCTCAATCCTACACCTAGGGTCAAAACATTGGGAGGGGTCTTCCTCAACATTAATGACCTCTCCGCTATCAAATGCCTCACCATAATCAAATTCCTCATCAGAATCGGAGTAATAGAAAGGACTTTGTTGTTGCCAATTTATCTCATTATGCCCTAGGTGATTACCAAAATGGTGAGTGGGTGAAGGGTTTTGTGGGATTGCGTTCTCAATCTCGGGATTGGGAACGGGTAGAGTGAAGAATCTTCGATGGAAAATACGGATCATGGTGAATGATGGTTTTTACGAACGAGGGTCACGAAGAAGGGGATAGACTAAGAGAAAGCTAAAAATGAGAAAACATTTACTTGATAGGAATCAAGCAAAGAACCTAAACGATGTGGACTACTAACTAGCTATTCTATTCCCGCAGCCGCGCCAAAAACTTGATAACGCTACACGCGTCGTTCGGGTCAAGGAAACTTCCTTTTCTTCGAGCAAGTTTTATAACACCCTAGGCGATGAACCTAATCGTTGTAGTGTAGTAATTAGGGTAAGCCACGGGTATTGATATCGTTCTCTGGGGAATAGGAATGCTAGTAAGGAGTTACTACGCTAAGTTTAAGGTTGAGGAAGCTTATTTTTATCTTTTATGTTTTATGAAATGGAAAGGTACGAATCTCGGGTATTGGATTTGGGGTTGGTATTTCACCGATTACTCTACTATTATCTAATTATCTAAACTAAGGTTGTGGGAGTCTATGTCTAATTAATGTGTGCTCGTATGATAGTTTAAAGATGTGTTTACTTAGGTTGTACTACTCCATAATTATCTCCTATTGATGGTTGAGTTGTCACGTCTTATTCTTAGTTGCGTTGTGTGTCTAAAGTTGAGGGTATGCGTTTCTCCCTAACTCTTTGAACTTACCAAAGGGTCTCGTCTACAAACCCACTAGGGATGATAAACTCTTACTCTAAGGCACTCTTTGGATGGTTTAGCCTACAACTACTCAGGTAATTATATTCTAAGGTTCACAAAGATGAATCAAGCATTAAGTACACAACGAATGACCTATCGCATTACTAGATCATTAATCAACTAAGATAAGAAACAACCAATCAATATTCAATAATTAAGTTTCATACTTCCTAAGCAAACACACAAATAAATTAGCGGGACATGGAAAACATGCAAGCATACACACAAATAATCAAAGACATAATTGAATTAATGAAGTAAAGACTTATCTTGATGTAAGATAGGGTTTAAAACCCTAAAATCTTGTACAAGACACCTTAGGTTCGGTTTTAGGTTTTCACCCAAAGACTCTCCTCAAACCGAAAAATTCGGATTCTATATAAGATTACATATGCGACGGCGCCACCTTATGTTTCGTGGCGCCGTCGTGTCGCCGTCATTAGGGTTTCGTCTTGGCCACGTTAACCTTGCGCGACGGCGTCACCTTATGTCCGTGACGCCGTCCTCTTGACCGGCGTCGTCGGATTGCATCTAGGCCGCCCGAGTAGCGACGGCCTACTCTTTCACAACTAGACGTCGTCACTTGAAAATACTGAGTTTGAGTTCGAATCGTCACAAAAATCTTGGGACGGCGTCGCCATTAGCACTGACCGTCGCCTTCTAATTTCAAAGAAGCGTGAGTGTCTCGATTTTGACTTTGGCCATTTTCTTCATATATTCGCCTTTTCGTCCAAATAAGTGCCATTCCGACATTTTGCCTTCAAGAGACCTAAAAGTGAAAAGGAACGATATTAAGCAATAACGGATACAAAAGTGATCAAATAAGGACTTAAACGACCCCTCAAAATGGTACCTTTTAAAACCTTATCAGGTGGTATCGGGTCAGGTTAAGTCAGGTCTGGTTGAGCCGGGTTATCGGGTGATGAAATACCAATTACAGCAGATGGTTAATGAATGCTGATTATCAATCTTTTAGAAATATAATCAATGAGTAGATGTCATAGTCAACATCTAAAGTGTGTAACAAATTTCATAAACCTGAATATGGATCCAAAGTACAACATCAATAACAAATTTCGTAAACCTTATCATAGTCTACATACTGATATTACAAGGAACATAAACCTGATCTAAAGTGTGTAACGTACTGATATTACAAGGAACATGGATCTAAAGTCAACATCAGTAACAAATTTCATAAACCTGTGCAAGACATTTTAGTTGCCACTTGATTTACAGCAGACCTCAACATGTGCAGCAGACATGGAGGAGATATGATTGCGGAATTGATCGAAGTAAGGACACTGTACATTTTGTAAAAGGTAATTAGTATGGAGTATCAAGTTCAGAAACCCACATCGGCTGAGGAAAAGACATTTTCTTGTATATATATATTTAGGTGTTAACCTTCAATTAAATTATTGTGTGTACTATGTTGATGGTTGTACATAACCATCACAATGGTATACACAACAATTTAATTGATGATCAACACCAAAATATATATAAAACAAAATGTCTTTTCTTCAGCTGATGTGGGTTTCCGAACTTGATACTCCATACTAATTACCTTGTACAAAATGTACACTGTCTTTACTTCTATCAATTCCGCAATCATATCTCCTCCATTTTTTGCTAATTACCACTCTATCATAGTCACCGTCTCATCGGTGACCACCACTTTCTTTGGTCACCGCCACTATCACTTCAATCAAATTTATTAAATTAAATGAGAAAATATGGAGAAAGATCTCGTGGGAGTATTAACGTGAACGCGAAAAAGCAACTGCCTCTTTCATTGTTTTTATTATTTCGTTTTCAAAATTAGAGTATATGTGTTAGCTTAATGGACATAAATTAGTAGTCGTGAGTTATGATCGAACTCGAGATCACGGGATTGCGCACTTTACGTATGAGAATTAAAGTTTTAATTATTAAATATAAAATGTTGTATATAGTTATTACTTACACAAAATGAATAACGAACGTGAAGTAATTAAACGTAATGGACTAACGGTCGTTTAATATTAAAGAAAAGGACTAAAGAGAAAATTAGGATTCAAGAAGGTTTTGAAAACACCCGTTGGGGTTGTAACCGATTAGCAAGGGAGAGGGGAAACCCAATCCAAGTCCAACTTGTTCTCTAAGTTTCTACAAGTATAAATACAAGGCCTAGGTTCATTGTTATTCATCTCTTGTACACATAACCTAAACCTAAACTTGTGCTTTCTTGTTCTTTAGTCATAAACGATCGGCCATATACCCTATAGGGTCGATCACTTTGTTTTTTCATAAACAAATCGTTTTGTGTTCTCAAACTAGCATCTACTTTGATTCGTTATAGTACGTGTGTATAAGAACGTGGTACTTACACACTATTGTAAGTATATTTCATTGAATTGCAAAAATGATAAGGGGAAATTCTTATTATCCTTATAAACCCTAATTAGAGTTCATCTCAATTGCTAGCTTGAATTTGATTCTTGTTTAGCTAGAATCAAAGGTACGCATACATTTATGTTTTAGTCAATTAATTATTCATTATATGTTCCTATATGCTTCCGCATATGTACTTGATGTTTATTGTGTTTAATTATGATTGTCATGCTATTAAAATTTCAACATATACATGGTATGTTTTTGAGTTTAGTCAACTTGTCATACAAGATCATGCACATTTATAACATCCAGTTTGCTTTAAATCATATTGTCTTATGCATACAAATTTTCATAGTTCTTATACGGCAGGCATCTTATTTCACGAACCACCTTATATCGCGGAAACGGGTTTTGCTTCTCATTAGCTATTCTAGACACGTGCAGCGTGTCCAATCACTCATATGACTTCGATATCGTGATTTTTCAACTATTTTTTTTGCATTAAGTGGAATCAGGCCAATGCAACACCAAAGTGTGGCTTTGATATTGGGATCTATATGGCTAAAACGTTGCTCTCCAGCTCAAAATGGTGGCGTCATTTCGAGTTACAAAATCTTTCATTTACCTTAATCTAGATGTTTAGCTCTTGAAAGTCCAGAATCCTCTCAACTTGTGTGAGTTGTGACAATATCAAATTCGTAAATCCATATTTGTTGTATTTTCAGATTATGTATAGGCGTTTCAGTATGAGTATCTAAAACTTGAAAAAAAATGAGAAGTGGGTTCATGTATTGGAGTTTGAGTATTTGTTTATGCTTTTAATCTCCCATAATAGTATCTAATCAAGAGTAAATGTTGTTTATAACTATGATCATGTAGCAAATCATATCCTCTTTACTTATTATGTTTATTCATACTCATTTCAGTAGTGGAAACCATCAGTTCTTCGTCACCATCACCTCGTTCAACCATCTACCACAAAACTAATTGAACTAGAACTAATACAACATAATGCACACAAGTTGTGGGTTCAAATATCACTTGCAAAAAAGTTATCTTACTTAATGACTACCTCGATCACTAGCTATTTTTTTGTTTTACTAATTACGTATGTGTAAATAGCTATTGTTTCTTTAAAAAAATAAGTTAAGAATCGATATAAATTAGTGATTGCATCTTCACAAAAGTTGGATTATAACTAACTCTTGTAAGCTAAGCAAACCACCAATATAATATCAAACATCAACTTGCCAAGAGTTTATACGCCACACTATATAACTAAGTGGAGAATACTACCTTCACCCGATGTGGGAACATAAAATTGATACAAGTTAACTTTAACAAAAGTTAGCTCTAAAGACGGATAATAACATCTTAGATTGTATTATCAAAACATAATCGATCATGTCTCGGATGATCTATCAATCATTTTTTGTTAATTAACATTCACTCGTAATCATCGCACCGGCCTTATTCCGTCACCACCATCATATCCCGAATTATGTCATCGGTACTCATCATTTCACCCATGTTCATTAAATTAAATGACTAAACACATTCACCACTTCCTCAATAATCACACTCGCAGTTCAGGAACGAATTTCTAATCAATAGTGGGTATTTGGTAAGTGAAACTATTTTTTCTTATTTTAAAAAAGAGCATGTTTGAGTCAAACCGGTGACCAATGTTGAGTCGATTAACAAATTTCTGGTTTTCAAAACATTGCAAAGCATCTCTCATTCATTTATAGCCACTATACTTTAATCTACCACCAATTTTTAATCTAAGAAGGTTGATAACTTATATGAGTTAGTAAGTAATTGTTTATTGCTTTTTCGTAAAACGTAACCAGGCATAACATAAAAAAAGGTGGTAGTAAATTTTGTTGAGTAATACACCAATACGTGGGATATATATAAGATAATAATTGGTATGATTCGTGATTGAGGCATGTGAATAACTTGTTTTTGACCAAAGAAATTTGAAAATTTAAATAAATTGAAGTTAAAATTTGTATAAGAGCGAGTGTTGTCGTTATCCTTTGTATTTTGTTTTGATATTTTTAATTTTTTGAACCGCAAGTCAAAATATGTGAATCGTTGATGATTAAGAGCGAGTGTTTTTGTCATCTTTTATATTTTGTTTTGATATTTTTAATTTTTTTATTACCGCAAGTAAAAATATGTGAATTGTAGCATTTTTGTTATCTTTTATATTTTGTTTTGATATTTTTATTTTTTTTATTACCGCAAGTAAAAATATGTGAACAGTGTAAGTTAGTGACCGAGGCACATCAATTTTGTTATTTTATATAACGAAAAACAAGAACAAACAGCCAACGACATAGTACACACCACTATTTAACTATTACATAACACCAAAGTATATATACAAACTGAAATTCTTTGCCCAAGCCGATGTGGGTTTCAGAAGCTGATACTTATACTCATTTCCTTTTAAAAAATGTACATCGTCTTCACTTCCATCAATTCTGCAATCATATCTCATTCAATTTTTGCTAATTAACACTTGTACATAGTCATCTTTTCACCGGTGACCACCACTTTCATCGGTAACCTTATATCGCGGAAACGGGTTTTGCTTCTCATTAGCAATTCTAGGTGCATGAGGCGTGCCCAATCACCTTTTACATTATTAGTGGAAATTTTGTTAATTTTGACTATTGTTTTATCGGTGGTAAATCTTTTTCTTGTTAGAATTATATTTTGACTTGGGTTTTATCCGCTTACTAGGTCGATTTTATTTAAGTAAAACAATATGAGAATTGTATAAGTTGAAGTTGATTTTTTTTAAGTAAAAAAGAAGAACTGTATATAAGTTGAAGTGAAAAATATAAGAAATGTATAAGTTGGAGGTTATTGAGTGCTCAACTTCATCTTTTGTACAAAGTTATAAAACACCACCAATAACGATCAACATAGTACACGTCACAGTCACCATGTAGCGTAGCACCAAAGTGTATATATAAAAACAGAAATTCTTTTCCCCACCTGATGTGGGTTTCCAAACCTCATAATCTATACCAATTACCTTTTACAAAATGTACACTGTTTTTACTTAGATATTATAGGGATGGTTTTGAGTTGTTAAGAGTGAGTTTATAGTTTTAGGAGCATATGAGATTGTGCCTTAATAGCTTGTTTATTGTTATTTTGGGTTTAACTTTCGTTTATTACCATATAAATTTTGATGGCTGAAAAAGGATATACGGAGTATGATATATGGCCTGCATGTTTCTATAATTTTTCATATGACTCATAATCTCATATCTTGCATGCTCTATGGTCGGTTCTTGTGGAATATATTGAGAGGTCATAGAAGATTGTGTTCCTTAAAAAAAAATTTAACGGCAATTGAATTAAAACACTAGCAAAGCGCTAGAGAACATTACAAAGGGTAGATAGAGCGTTACAACGATCATTAAACCACTCTTTCCAATTTAAATACAGTTTTTTACATCTACTAGACACACAAGTATAAAACAATAGCTTAATGTCACTAAAAATGAGATATTTTCTTTGCCGTTTCACGGAGAAAGTAGAGCTGTTTCTAAACTTCCAAATGGCCCAGATTGTGGTTTGTACCACGACGTCGAAGAAACTTGAGTGTTTGCCAGCGATCGGGGCATAGTCAGCCAAATGGATCACATTGTATAGATTGTTGAGTGTTCCTTAAAATATACTAGATACATGGCTCTTTGAATGATAGCTTAATGAATTTGTTTAGGTAACAGTACAATATTTAATTACAATAAAGAACGGAATGTCTACCTTACATGATAACATCCACTAATATATTCTGTGACAGACCCTGGAATACAATAGAACGGTTCATATGTGTCACATTGCTTCTAAAGACCCTTTCCATAAATAGACTCTTTCCAAAGACAAACACTTTTGATAAACTGATGCTAACCAAACAACCAATCAAACTGGAAAATACAAAACTAGCATTCTTACATATCCAAGTGTTGAGTAATACACTAATACGTGGGATATATACAAAATAACTGGTATGATTCGTGACCGAGGCATTTACTTTTTACAAAAGTCGAGAGACGAGAGTTCGGGGTACTAAAGAATTAAAAGAATTAGAGCTCGAGCTTATCTTAATCTTAACTACATATAATGTATGCATATCCCCAACCAAAACCCAACCCTCCATCTTTAAGATTCAGCCACCCATACCTAAATCAAAGCCTAAATTTACACACACCAAACCAACATCCAATCCTTAAAAATTACCAAACCAACAAAACTATATAAACCTACCATACTCCCACTTTATACTTACCAAACAAAAAACACACACCCACACATAAAACACTCCCCAATCTCCCACCCTAAAAAAATAAAAAACATCTCACACTCAAAAAAAAAAAAAAAAGCTCAGGCACATAAATTCACCTCACTCTCTAAAAAAAAGACTCAAACCCTTTCACCACAACCACCCTACGCCGTCACCACCCAACCACCGGACCTCGCCTCCGTCCGACGGCACAACCACTCGAATCCACCACCATACGATGCCACCTCCACCGGACTCCACGAAAAAAATAACAAACGCACAACCGGACTCAAGTTTTGAGGTACCACATTCTTGTTGAAGCCATCCACTATCAAGTTTTCTTTTCATTAATCAAGTTTTTAAAGTTTTTTTTCATTAATCAAGTTTTTAAAGTTTTTTTTATAGATCCATACATTTTATTTAGATCTATACATTTTATTTTAGATCTATAGGTTTTTTATATAAATTTATGTATATTAACATTTTTTTGGTATTTTTTTGTTACAGCAGCCGGAAACACTGCTGCCGCCTCCGACAAAATATGTTGTCGGATTAAAGCTGTCTCCGGCGCCGGAAACTAAGTTGCCTCCGCTGGTTCAAAAACTGTCGCTGCCGCTGTGGTAACCGTAAAAATATGACTATTATGTGTTGATCGAATATTTTATATTTTTTTACAGTCAACACTGTGGTAACCGGAAATAGCCGCTGCTGCCGCTTTTATTGACGGTAAACTTAACTGCCGCCGGAATATGTCTTTATGATTGCTTCCGCTGCCGGAAACAGTGGGTTACCAAAAGGATTGCTTCCACGAGTCGACCACCATAATCGACAGCCTTTTGTTAGATCTAAATTTATTTCAAGTTTTGATGCTTTTTTTTAATAGATATATCTAACTTTTCAGATCTACATTTTTTTTAGATTTGTTATTTTTGCTTTAATTCAATGTACTGTTACAGCCGCTGCTTTTGTCGTAGTTGTTGCCGGAATCTTAATTTTTCGTGTTTGTATCTTTAGTTTTGAAGGGTATTGCTATAGATCTATGTATTTGGTTTTGAAGTTTTGATGGATATGTATTTATTTTGTAGATGTAAGTGCTATCACACTTTCCATCCATTTGTCGTTGTCACCACGTTGCGGAATTTTGTAGTGCCGCCGAAGTTCTTTGTTACCGGATCTCGCCATCTCGTTGTCGGAACGATTCTTGGTGGAGGTAGCAACAGTGTAGTTTTTGTTATAAAATTTGTGTAGTTTTTCTTGGGTTATGTAAATGAGTATTTCAAATCTGTTGTCAAATTTGGTTAGTAAATGAAGGTAAATCTGTTATGTAATTATGATAACTAAAAGTTATGTAGTTAAATTTATGTGTGAATTGTTGGTGTTTGAAAAAATTTGTTATGCCAGTTGCTGGTAATTTTTGGTAAATTTGTATACAAATTGCTAAAATGTGAAATTTTATAATTTGTTTATTGTTTTACAAGTTTTTGATGTTCTATTATTTTAAAGTTTGAAATATTTTAATTGTGTAAAAGGTTGTTAATTTGAACTTTTTGAAATCGTAAACATTAAAATTTTAAAATTTGAAATAATTCAAAACCTTTTTCATATTTTGGAAAAGTAAAATGTAATTAACTTTTATGAAAGTGAAATATAATGACACTTTCGATCAAAAATTAAACCAATGGAATCGAAAATTTTGAATGTGTAAAGTTTTCACAATTTTGAACACTTTGAAATATGTTAAAAGTGTAAATGGTTTGAAATATTTTGAATTGTGAATATGGTTTGAATCCTTCTAAGCTATAAAAAATTGAAACTTTTGAATGAACGTAACAAGATTTGACTAATGAACTTATTTTTACCTTTATATTTAATACATTGTTTCTTTTAAAATATTATGTGTTTTAGTGTTTGGGCCCTTTTGTTTGAGTTGATCATGCAAGATGTATAAAGCAAAAGTAATGTTATCATTGCATTTCTGTCGTGGGGTAGCAACCATAATTTCCTCCATATAAATCAATTATTCAACTAAAATTAATACAGAAAAGAGAAAAAAAAGGTACTTACTTGTGACATGCCGTTCGACCAACTGGATATATACTAAAAAAATATTACTTATCAAACAAAGGAGGTATTCGGAATTTGGTTCTTGAACTGATCATCCCAATATTGTGACCTGAAGACGCAATAAGTGGTTTAGATTCGCTACCTATCATTTAGGAGACACATAATCAATTTTAGACCATTTGTAGCACAACCGATTAATTAGTATAAATCAATATTAACTTTTGAATAAATCAATTTTAGACCATTTGTTAGTAATACTATCGATTTTTGAGGTATCCTAAATAATGACAATGAAATTTTGGCATTTTACCTTCGATTATATATCAACAATTCTCGCCGACCTTATAATTATGTAGTTCATTTGCCTATGCAAAGAAAACTTGTCCCCGCTTAAAGCATAAAATATGAATATTTGTTTATTCTAAGGCTAAATGTGAGACAATAATTGCATGTTTTATTATTTTAAAGTGCTCAAAGATTATTTAATAAACACTTGACCCTTTGGTGGGAAAAAGTTCATGATGTATATGCTTCATAAATGTGGAGGAGATCTTAGCAAATATTGCTTTATACGACCTCTTTGACTATTCACTTTTTGTCTTTTATGTTTTTTATTTTGTGTTTGATAATCACAACCTTCACCTCATCAAAATATAGAAAGACAAATTTCAAATATTATCTTATTTTTAACGCATGAAATCTTTAATCATTTATATATTACGAGAAAAATGTTTGTAAAACAATTCACCCTTTTATTGATCAACGCAATCACTAATTTAGATTATACATAACCGCCATCATGCAACCACGACATCACACAAACATCCTTCAAAACAAATTCCCTACTGCAACTTAAAACGACGCTATCAGAAAAATAATGCAACCATGTCATTAGAGAAATATTGCAACTTAAAATGATATTAACGGAAAATAAAAACAATCTGTTGATAAAATGATTCGCCCTCGAAATTTTTCCGAATCAAGAAACCACTACCGCTAGGCGCGGGTATTCCGCTATTAAATACAACGCTCGAATATATTATAATTAAAGTTTAATTGACTACTGCAACTTAAAACGATACTATCAGAAGAATAATGCAACCATGCCATTAGAGAAACATTGCAACTTAAAATTATATTACCGAAAAATGATTCCCTTACGATACAAAAAATCATTGAAAAATGATTAAGCCTCAAAATTTGGTCGGATCTAAAACCGCGCCTCAAAATTACGTGAGTACCCTACTATACATTTCTGCCGCTAACCATTCCATAAGAAAAGAATTCCCTAGCGCTACAAAACAATTTGTCGAAAGAAAAGTCTTTGCCGCCGAAACTTTGTTAAAACTACACACAGCTGCCGCTAATTGTCTGTCGCTAGAAACCGATGCCGCTAGGCACGGGTACTCGCCTAGTAATTGTAAACGATCCGAGTTTGAGCTGGGACTTTAGCAACCATAAGCTTGACTAAACTTGTTTCTACCCTCACCGAGTTGTTATATTAATGAATATTGTCATTTTAAAGATAACCTCTGTTAAATTTTTAACGGGCTTAATTGTTAAATGAGTATATTGTAGTAGAACCATTTTGTCAGGGAATCACTTTACACCTTCATAAATTCTCGGTGCTAAAGATTTCACTTAACTAAGTTGAGGGTATCTAACTATCTTTTGACTAAGATTTTATTAGCGATTTTTTTCTCGTCACAGCTACATTTTGACGTATATTGTATCCGCCAACTGCAACAATTTTTAAACAACCAATTGTCATTTTTATTTCTTTTTTATCTTTTTTTTAAAAAAAATTTGTTTCCATAAGTAAAAAATATGAGAATTGTATAAGTTGATGATTAAGAGTGAGTGCTGTCATTATCTTTTTGTATTTTGTTTTTTCTTAGATTTTATGGGCCTACTGCAACAATTTCTAAACTGCTCACTGAGATATATTTTCTTTGTCACCGCAAGTGAAAAGTTTTTTGAGAATTGTATAAAAAAATTGAGATATATTTTCTTTGTCATACAGCCGTCAACATAGTACACACAACAATTCAATTGATAGTTAACACCAAACTATATATACAAGAAAATGTCTTTTCCTCAGCCGATGTGGGTTTCCGAACTTGATACTCCATGCTAATTACCTTTTACAAAATGTACACGATCTTTACTTCGATCAATTCCGCAATCATATCTCCTCCATTTTTTGCTAATTACCATTCTATCATAGTCACCGTCTTATCGATGACCACCAATTTCTTTGGTCACCGCCACTGTCACTTCAATCAAATTTATTAATTAAATGAGAAAATATGGAGAAAGATCCCGTAGGAGTATTTACGTGAACGCGAAAAAGCAACGTCCTCTTTCAGTGGTTTTATTATTTCGTTTTCATAATTAGGATATATGTGTTAGTTTAATGGACATAAATTAGAAGCCGTGAGTTAGGATCGAACTCAAGATCACGAGATTGCACACTTTACGTATGAGAATTAAATTTTTAATAATTATATATAAAATGTTGTATATAGTTATTACTTACACAAAACGAATAACGAACGTTAAGTAATTAAACGTAATGGACTAACGGTCGTTAAATGTTAAAGAAAAGGACTAAAGAGAAAATTACGAGTCAAGAAGGTTCTGAAAACACCCTTTGGGGTTGTAACCGATCGGCAAAGGAGAGGGGAAACCCAATCCAAGTCCAAGTTGTTCTCTAAGTTTCTACAAGTATAAATAGAAGGCCTAGGTTCATTGTTATTCATCTCTTGTAGACATTATCTAAACCTAAACTTGTGCTTTCTTGTTCTTTAGTCATAAACGATCGGCCATATACCCTATAGGGTAGATCACTTTGTTTTTTCATAAACAAATCGTTTTGTGTTCTCAAACTAGCATTTACTTTGATTCGTTATAGTACGTGTGTACAAGAACGTGGTACTTACACACTGTTATAAGTATATTGCATTGAATTACAAAAATGGTAAGGGGCAATTCTTATAATCCTTATAAACCCTAATTAGGGTATATCTCAATTGCTAGCTTGAATTTGATTCTTGTTTAGCCAGAATCAAAGGTACGCATACGTTTATGTTTTAGTCAGTTAATTATTAATTATATGTTCATATACGCTTCCGCATATGTACTTGATGTTTATTGTGTTTAATTATGATTATTATGCTATTAAAATTTCAATAGAAACATGATATGTTTTTGAGGTTAGTCAACTTGTCATACAAGATCATGCACATTTATAACATCCAATTTGTTGTAAATCATATTATCTTATGCGTACAAATTTTCATAGTTCTTATATGGTAGGCATCTCATTTCACGAACCACCTTATATCGCGAAAACGGGTTTTGCTTCTCATTAGCTATTCTAGACACGTGCGGCGTGCCCAATCACTCATATGACTTCGGTATCGTGATTTTTCAACTATTTTGTTTGCATTAAGTGGAATCAGGCCAATGAAACACCAAAGTGTGGCTTTGATATTGGGATTTATATGGCTAAAATGTTGCTCTCCAACTCAAAATGGTGGTGTCATTTTGAGTTACAAAATCTTTCGTTTACCTTAAGCTAGACGTTTAGCTCTTGAAAGTCCAAAACCCTCTCAACTTGTGTGAGTTGTGACAATATCATATTCGTAAAACCATTTTTGTTGTATTTTCAGTTTATGTATAGGCGTTTCAGTATGAGTATCTAAAACTTGAAAAAATGATAAGCCAGTTCATGTATTGGAGTTTGAGTATTTGTTTATGCTTTTAATCTCTCATTATAGTATCTAATCAAGAGTAAATGTTGTTTATAACTATGATCATGTAGCAAATCATATCCTCTTTTGCTTATTAAGTTTATTCATAATCATTTCAATAGTGGCAACCATCAGTTCTTCGTCACCATCACCTCGTTCAACCATCTACCACAAAAATAATTGAACTAGAAGTCTAGAACTAATACAACATAATGCAAACAAGTTGTGGGTTCAAATATCGCTTGCAAAAAAGTTATCTTACTTAATGACTACCTCGATCACTAACTATTTTTTGGTTTTACTAATTACGTATGTGTAAATAGCTATTGTTTTGTTGTACTAATTATGTATGATGATCGGTGATTAAAATGTGTAAATAATTTGTTTTTTTTTAAATAAGTTAAGAATCGATATAAATATGTATGATGATCGGTGATTAAAATATATAAATAATTTGTTTCTTTAAAAAAATAAGTTAAGAATCAATATAAATTAGTGATTGCAAGTTCACAAAAGTTGGCTTATAACTAACTCTTGCAAGCTAAGCAAACCACCAATATAATATAAAACATCAACTTGCAAAGGATTTATACGCCACACTATATAACTAAGTGGAGAATATTACCTTCACCCGATGTGGGAACATAAAATTGATACAAGTAAACTTTAACAAAAGTTAGCTCTAAAGACGGATAATAACATCTTAGATTGTATAATCAAAACATAATCAATCATGTATCAAATGATCTATCAGTCATTTTTTGTTAATTAACATTCACTCATAATCATCGCACCGGCATTATTCCGTCACCACCATCGTATCACCGATTCTGTCATCGTTAATGTCACTCTCCAAAAAAATTTGTGTTCCAAATCTCCTTAAGCCTTATGAAATGCACCTGATGACCTTTAATCCTAGGTACACCACTGTTTGGATCACTTATTGATTGATACAATGAAAGTGTTATAAGTACGAGATATATCACATATGGAATCACCACACGAGTACATGACACTTAGTGGCTCGCTCATTGAGAAGGTGATAGTGAACTTAATATTTATACTTCTTTTAAAACCCCGTCAAAGCTTTTGATATATAACGAATCGTTTATGTACGTGAAAAGGTTATGAAATAGTCTCCATATAACACAAGAAACAAATACACTACTACTGCTCGAGAAGGTCTTCATTTTGAGCCATACTTGTTTCGGATAGGAGCATTTGAAAAAAAACAAGTGCCTATAAGAGTCTATCTGAGTCTTATAGAACCTCCACACTGCATCATTTGTCTTCTCTCATGTTCGCAATTTGTCATGCGTTTCATGAAGAGATTCAAGTGCTCGTATAGTTCAACGGGCTTTTGTTTCGAGTTTAAACTTATTCGTCATAGTTTCATACCTCATTAATATAGCACGCCAAGTTATTGGTGTGAACAACAATGTACTCTTTAAGTAAAACTAACTGTATAGACCGAACACATGTTTTAGGCAAACAAGAATAAATTAACAAGTTGATATAGAGAAATTGTGATTCTCATATAATACATGAAGTTAATATTTATAAAGACATTGTTCAAAAGCAATAAACTTGTACCACGATAATTAGTTTATAAATGAAATTCTAGATTCATGATTAGTTTATAATGTTGACAACTGTCTATTTATTTGTGTTGGTCCTCCTTTTAGACATATATTGTTTTGTCTCAAACATGTACAGAAATAATTGACTAAGATGATAAAAACAAACAAAATCAAACAAAATCAAACTCATCAATTTAAAATAAAAACTGCTATGTCTCCACAATCATGTAGCAAATGATCATTCTTTCTTAATTAGCATTCATTCATAATCATTAAACCTTATTATTCCGCCACTAGTTGTTATTATATAAAAACTGAAAATCTTATATAAGTTAATAAGTAATTGGCATTGTTTCTGCCTTAGAAATAAGTGATGTCATTAGCTCTAACATAAATAGTAAATAATTTCAGTCGAGTAGTGTGTGGTATATAACACAAAATAATTGTTGAATGATGAAAAAATATATATATATTTTTAAAGTAGTAAATTGATTGGTTAATAAGTGATGTTATTAGCTCTAACACAAATAGTAAATTTCAGTTGTGTATCGTGGTATATAATACTGTACAAAATAATCGTTGAATCATAGTTATCACGATTCGATATTAGATCTTACAATTTTACGATCATCAAAGCAAAATGATTCGGATCTTACATAGGATATTTGCAAGCTTAAGGTCTTATAGGATCCCGATCTTGACCATACGATCTTAAGATCTAATCCGATCCGATCTTACTTTTTTCGAATTAAAAAAAAACTTTAAATTTAGGTTTTTTTTTTTTTTTTTTTTTTTTAGAATTCAAAAACATGTTAATATTTTGAAACATTTTAATAATCATAATTTAGGACAATATTCTATGAAACATTATGTTAATCTTTTTAAACATTTCATAATAATAATTTAGGACAACATTTCTATGAAACATTTATAATATTTTTTGTTTATAATGTACGAGAAACATTCATAGTATTTTGTGTTTATAATGTATAATAATTTGTTGATTTGCATGATATTACAAAAACTATTAAAAAATAACATTAGAGTAAGATCTTAGGATTCCGAGCCAATCTTACGATCATAATCTTGCAAAGACGAAAACGATCCTGGATAGGATCTCGATTTGAAAACCTTGCATTGAATGAAGAAAAAAAATATGATTTATGTTAATTTGATTGGTTGATATCGTTTAGGGATTTGTATATATATATATATATATATATATATATATATATATATTAGAAGTACCAGCGCTAGCGGCGGTGTATAGTGTTCAAGAAATTCCGGTTTCGTCAATATTTGTGGGGGTGTGTTTTCTTGTGTTCAACACAAACCACGACAATCAAGAAAGTTATCGATAATTCTTGTTTAATTTGTCGGTGGTTCAATGACAATTTATCGTTGTAGTCCAAATAAATGGATACATTTGCGAATGTTAAACGCCACAGGCCCAAACATGCAAGTCAATTCAAATACGTGTTTTTTTTCTTCATATGTGTAGTTTTTAAGAAATGTAAACAGATGACAACAAAATCCAACAAACATTCATATAGTTTAAATAGTCGAGTAATCGCGCCTAACGACAACAGTGTACAATACTCGTTGAAATTCTATTCATGTCGGTCTTAAATGTCTGCGTTATTTTTATATAGTCGAGCACTCGGGTCTAGCGACATCTATGTATAATTCTCAACAAAATCTAGTAACGTCAATCTCAGCGTATGCATATTTTTTTCATTTGTTTATGTGCGTGTCTATGTGAATGTAAACGTAACGATTCCGCCATTTGTTTTTCGAATAAATCATAACACGCCTGTCAAGTTGTAACTTGTATGCTCTATTATTCCTTTTTGCTTTTCAGTAAAAGATGTCAAAAGTAGCGTGTCAGTAAAAGAGATTCACATGTATTAGTCAACAAAATTTTTGAATCTCAATGAGACGAAAAAAAAAACATTAGGCTTTTAACTTTTGAGAAATTAAATAATTCCATGGTTCTAATATTAAATAATTATATGGTGCGTTTCTTTGGTGACATCTAGAATGCTAAATTTCATTTAGACAAATCACTTCCGTTTGATTAAGTGATGTGGCGTGATGGAGTTTTTTTTTTTTTTTTGAACTAATAGTGGAGTACTTGATTTTCGTTAAAGTGAAAGATAAATAAAATATTATAGGTTGAATAGTCAAATGTAGAGTTTTTGTTTAATTTCACTTTAAATCGAAAACAAATTTAAAAATTAAAACCGATGACCGACCAAAACACATTTCAAAAAATAAGTTTCAGATCTAAAACGATTTTAGCCTAAAAATGTTGCAGTATTTAAATGAAAATTACCCAAATTTTTAATTGGTTCAAATTTCAAATATTCATGAATTTTTTTAAATTAGTTTTAAAAAAATTAAACTTAGAATCTTAAACTTCTAGAAACAGATTTAAAAAAAAATGAAATTTCAAATCTTTTAGAAACAGATTTCTAAAACTTTTGAAATCAAGAAGTTTTAGAGGTACCAAAATTATCAAATTTAGGAAACATAATCTTAACAAATTATACAATCTAAAAGTTTACCCAACAAAATTCTCAAAAAAACTTTACGTAATATTTTTTTTACATTTTATTAGATCTAGCAACATGTTTGTACAAATTGTCAACACATATATTTCACATGTAAAAAAAAAATCACTACTTCATATACTGAGAGAAACCTCGTGTGAAAAAAATAGCATACTTATAAACACAAAATCTATATACTAAAGAAGCTATATTAACAGATCTATACAAGTAGATCTAACAAAGAAAAATACTAACAACCTATGAATTATAACAATAATTATACAATAAATATTCTAACAAATATAAAATATAAGCAAGAAACTTTATAATTGAACCACAAGTTTTCCGACAATAGAGATGGTGTCACCGGCAGTTTCCGGCGACGACTTCAGTAACTATTTCCGGCGGCAGCAGAATCTCTTTCTGGCGACAGCACCGGCGGCGGCAACTCTTCCCGACGAAATAGCAGCGGCGGCTGTGACGGTAAGGGCTGCTGTAACCCAAAAAAACAAAAATATTAAAAAACGTAGATCTAAAAAAACTATGCATAGATCTACAAAAAAAAGTTATAGATCTATAACTAAAACCTTCAAAAATTAATAAATATGCATAGATCTATTACAAACTTAAAAATACCTCAAAACTTTAAGAAACACTTTCGGTGGTGCATTGGTTTCCGTGGTGGTGGAGTCCCGTAGTGGTGGTGTCGTGTGGTGACCTCAGTAGAGTGGTTTCGGCAGTGGTGGATCTCGGTGGTAAGGGTCTCGATGGGGGTGAGGGTTCGGTGGTTGTAGGATTTAGTGGTGGTCTTGGAAGGGATGAGAATATGAGATGATAATAAATGATTATGTGTCGGAGGTTGTGTGTTTTTATTGAAGTCGGTTGGGAGTGTGTGTTTTTTTGTGGGTGAAAGAAATGATAATGAATGGGTGGGTGGCTAGTATTTATTTGTAGAGTGTGGTTTTGTATTTTTGTTAGGTTTGAAATATTTTAGGGTTGTATGTTGGTTGGGTGTGTGTAAATTTAGGCTTGAGTTTGGTTAGGTTATGAATCTTAAAATATAGGTTTGGGTTTAGGTTGTGTTTATTGCTCCTTTATAAGGAGTGTATATATATATATATATATATATATATATATATATATATATATATATAGGTACCATGTAATGCTGTGGGTACCCGTGAATATTTTTGTGGCGAACTAATATTTTTATTTTAAACTTTCTAATTATAAAGTAGTAGATATATGTTTTTTAAAGTAGAACATCTAAATTATTAATAGTGTAAATGGTAAACATTTTTATTTTTCAAATTTTAGTAGTAAATTGGTGGTTTAAGTATGGTGAGCTTTTCTTATAAACAATTTCATTAAATGTATCATTATTGAAGGGTGGTTACATATGGTTTTAATGAGATTTAAATTATAACGGTCACAAAAACTTATAAAATAACGGTCAACCATATGAAGAAAAACAAACATCATGGAGACGACAACTCATATAAAGAAAAAGTAAAAAGTCACACGAGCTTAAAAACAAACCAATAGAGGTACATTACACTCATTGTTTTAACAAAATCAATTGACGTACGAGAAGATTGTTTGGCGTACACATTGTCTTACATATTTCTGACGATAAAAATTCCCCTTTGAGAAATTAAAGTCCCACATCAAACAATACATTCAAAGACACAACGAAGCACCAAGTCTATCTTATCGAGGATGGAGATAATTAGAATAAATGTTACAAACATTACGATAATAATCTGATTTAATAGATATATGCATTTAGAAAGTATATTGGATTACTTTTGTACGGTTTGAGTACTCAAATCATTTGTCACGTTTCAGATGAGATTATTTGAAGTAGACACACTTTAGCAAATATCGTATGAACATGACCCACATTAACCGATTTATGTTGGAATTTAAATTATAACTGGTCAAAATACATTATTCAAAAAATTAGACTAAACCTCGCGCGTGCACGGGAATTATAACTAGTTATATATAAAACGATTGCATTCGCGCGATAAATTAACTTTATGAAATATAAAAGGACAAGTTTTATTGGTGATACTCATAAAGTAGCTAAGATTCATCACAAGTTCGGCACTCATGTACATCACCACAAGAACAAAAGCAAACACCGTTACAACATTTTGGCCATCCAACGCCACATATAATTTTGCAACTACTACCTACAGTAGGGTCACACTGCTGACCTCCCTGAAGTATGTTTACAACATTCTCACCATTGTTATTAGATAATGTTGGGTGATTTACTACTAATTCTTTGTCAATCGATCGGCACAAAACATTCCAACCTGTAAAATAATTTCGTTAGCAATAATTTTCAAGAAATATGGAATACTAGACATATATGAACAGTAAATTACCAGAGATGAAAAACAACAATATGACCAGGAAAAGTATCTTTATTTGAACCATGATTTTGTAGATAATGCAAAATCAAAGAAACTAAAAAGTAAGTTTTTTTATGGATCAATACCAATTTTATTGACTCGGTATATATGCATAAAATTTTGGAGTCTAAATGACAATCAAATCATACCCGAATCATGTTTCGTTTAATAAATGGATACAATTATTTTATTTATGGATGATATACTCATTAATGCTATATGAAACAGAATATGCATTTAGTGCCTATTGATAGTTATTAAAAGTTAGAATTTTTACCTTGTCAATATCATTTGAGAATAAAACATTCTTTAGAGATCAATCTCTACCATCTATCTTTCCTTCATTTTTATTTGATCTAATAAATGAGATTAATCTAATAATTAAAAAAAACCCGCTTTCATCTTTTTTTTCAAATATTAATATGTTTCAAACGGTTAATCGTTAAGCCGAAAAAAAAATATGCCATTACGACAAGCATTTAATTATCTTTTTATATATAGGCATTTTGATATACTTTCGACAAAAAAAAAAATTCGTATTTTTCATGTTTTTTTACTTTTTTTTGTTACTAAAATTTGCAAGAAAAAAATCACATGTAATTATACACTAATTTGAATATCACATGTGATATTAGTTTTTGAATCACAAATGATATGTATATCATATGTGATTTAACACTAATATCACATGTGATATTACATATCATATGTGATTTAACACTAATATTGCATGTGATATTCAAATTAGTGTTTAATCACATGTGATTTTTTCATGCAAATCTCATATTCGGAAAAAACGTGAAAAAATGTTTTTTTTTTTTCGAAAGTATATTAAAGTGCCCGTCTATGGAAAGATAATTAAATGCTCGTCGCGATGTGTAATTATTTTTCGCTAACGATTAAAGGTTTAAAGATATTTAAATTATAAAAGTATGTGAAATAATAAAATGCTTTTAATCTCAACCATTGATTTCTTTTTAGATGGAGGTGTGGATGAATCCTTGCTATGTGAGAAAAGTTTAGTATGTAAAATAACTTTCCTTTATCAATATTACTTATCTGCGGCTATGTTTGCGCCGAAGTTTTTGAGCGATGGCGGTGAGCAATGAACTTTTTTAGTGTTTGTTTGGCAAAAAGCGGTGAACTTTGCTATTTTTTAAGAAAGCTCATTTTCCCAATGATTTTTTAAGAAGCAGTGAGCGGTGATATGTAACTACTGCTCACAGCTACTTTTACCAAACACACCCTACCTGTATGTACATTTATTACAACTAGACGAGTACCCGCGCCTAGCGGCAGATAATTAACATTATGCGATATTGTGGTAAGTGTTTCGTAACATGCGATAATTCAATTGAAGCAAAAATTCTTAACATGTATCAAATAACATATAAAAATATTTATTGAAACTGAAAATAAAACATTACATCAATTATGAGATAACTAACAATGCACGTTACTCGTCGTGTAAAATTTCTTAGTACACGACATATGAGGTGTTGAATCCTCTTTGACCGAACTCTTTGTAGTTATTATCCATCAAGGCATGGTATTTGACCCAATCAAAAAAAACTTCAAACCTAAGAAACTTAACAAAAATATATACACCGGTTGTATAATGTATTTTGACCAAATTATTTCAAAAAACTTTGTATATCTTTGAAATTAATGCGCCAGAACAATCAACGATTAAAGCACCAATCTATCACCATCATTATAGCAATATTTGGAAACAGATTGTATTTAACGTATTTAATGCGCAAGAACAAGAACAAAAAAAATGAACTCCGTGACTATATAATAAATCGATACAATGTTTTGTGATTGTAAACATTCAAGTTATTCACAACAATATCTCTACAATTTCAACTATATATAAATGTCAAAACAATATTTTTAAAAATCATATGGTCATTGCACACATTTCAATATTTAATAAATGAGACCACATATGATACACACACTATAAAGTAACATAAAAATAAAAAAATAAGTTGTAATATGGTGCCTTATAAAATAAAATATATTGATAAAATTTTAGAAATTATTAGTTTTAAGATTAAATAAAATATATATATTTTTTTTGGAAATTTACATTAGTAAAAGTTGTCAAAATTTGTCATACATTTCTTTGAAATTTTAGGTGTGAATTATTATGGTAGTTATTTCATTAAGGACAATTTTTCTGAATTTTTATGTAGAAATTTTAGTTTTAAAGGAACTTTAGAAATTTAACATTACTCACTTTTTAAGTTTCAAAAACATGGATACATGCTTTGTATGTATAATAATAATAAAAAAGTTGTATTGATTTTCCAACATTTAATATGCCAAATCAGTTTTCATTTAATAATAGTTTGAATTTTTAATGGTAATTATATATACATATAGTTAAAGACGACTACCCGTGCATAGCAACAAGATTTTATAACGACAGATCGTTTAGTGATAAAAAATGTTAAAGGTCATAAACAAAAATAATAAAAGTTTGAATATTTGGGTATTAAACATAATGTTTTGAAGTGGTTCAACTGGTTGAACCGTTTTGGTCGAAAAACGGATCGATTTAAACCGGTCAAACCGACGGGTTGGGTTGAACACGGTGAAATTAAACCGGGTCAACCCGTCGGGTTTGAAGCGTCCCGTGTCAACCCGGTTTTTCGATGTGTATTAATAGTTTCCTTTTGAAATATATGTTTTCAACATTTCTATTTTTAGTTTCAACATTTCACCTTTTGTGTTTTCCTTTATATATAGTATACGCGGGTATCCTGTGACGATTAACTGGAGAAACAGATCTCGACGAGACCTGATTTACCAGTTTGTATTGGTTTCAACGGGTCCTCTTTGGTTCATTTTCGGATGACTTTTATCGGTTAGTCGAACCAGTGGCGAAATCGGTTCCCGGTTGAACCCGTTGGTCCGGTCCGGTCCAGTTTTCAAAACTATATGTACCATCAACTTGTTAGCTTGTATGACACTATATGTGTTTTATTAATTTGTATAATGTGTATAATAACGCGTACTTTTCATTTTAGGGTGTTTTAAAAATAAATTAATTAGTGTGTGTAATTATTTTATATTCTGGATTTTGTTGAAGCTTGTTTAAATTGTATATTGTGAAAATTGTTGTTTTAATTGTTTGTATTTAATTTGGTGGATATGCTTTTAGTTGGTTGTACAATATGAATAAATTAATGTACTTTTAAGTAATGGGGTGTTTTAATAAAAGTATTAGTTACATTATACATTTCTCTCATCTTTGACTTTGAACTTTCAATTTTCATTTTCAACTTTGACCATTTTTCTATTTTATGTAGTAAAGATATAAATCTCGTAAAGACATCAAACAATCAACATAAAACATAAATTAATTTGCTTACATAGTAGCACACCACAATATTTAAATAACAAAAGTTATTTTATCTTAATCAATGTGGGATTGAAAACTACACAATTTTATCCTTATCAATGTGGGATTGAAAACCAAACAATTATCTATAGAACGTACACTATCTTTAATTCGTTACACGATCATACATTATTTATGTTTAATTTCTTGATCATCACCCCTTATGCGCGCTTCTCATTGCACTATTCAAATTCAGTTCAATAGCAAATTTTGCTGTTTTTTTGCGGGTGGTGCGGTGGTTGATATTTGATTGATGTTAGTGGGACTGTTCATGCGGATAATGGTAATCGCGATGTGAAACTTGGGAGAGGATCTCGTGGGAGTATACTATACGTTAAAGTGCGAAAATGTAATGGTCTTTCTTTGTTTGATTTTGTATTCCTAACTATGTAGGGTATGTTATTGTGCTTTGTCATATCTTGAATGCTCAACACTAATTACGTTCATGTAGTGGAATATACGATACGTAATAGAAGATTGCTGCGTTATAACAATTTGTTTTTGTAAATAGGATCTTACAATCATATGCATGCCTGCATGAGAATAATTTTGATCATGTTAGTTCCCGATGTGTAAACATTGAGAAAATCATTTATGTAGTTGTCACATCTATACAAAATATCTTGTAAGCCAAAATGTTGTAAGTTGAGAGAAAACACGATACAAAGCAATAGTGAGTTTGTATTGGAAATCAACTCGTCTAGTCACCATTACTACTAATAATAAGCTCCCGTATGTAAGTGGTATTAATAATAAAGGTAAAAGTAAGGCACTTGATTTAGCAAGATGCTACTGATTTAGGCAAATAAGATACACGTATTGTCGACGTCGATAATTAACGAATTATCCAACAAATGGGGTAATATCGTTTACGGACGATGATAGAACACAAGACTTTGAGAAAACTCTTCTCGGACTCTTTTCATTAATTCACTTCAATCAAAACATAACATATCAAAAACCTAAACAAAGCACGCTATTTCTAAGAAATTAATAGTAAACCTATAGTAAACCTATTAGGACTCTAATTAATAAGGTAAATATAATCTTTACCCAATTAAAAGATAATTACTAAATAAATAAAACTAACCTAATAAAAGATAAATATAATACTAATTTATTAAAACACTTAACGAACTAAAATACTTCCTAATTACTTATCCTATACCAACACGTACTGCGTCAGCACTTCGGCGATATGATGACCGGAAATTTACTCTTTGAAATAAAAAATAAAAAATGAGAGTTTCTACTTTATTAAACAATGTGGATTTAAAAACATGATATGCTTTATATCTCATTATTTTTCTGTTTTTAACATGCATTCATAAATCATCACACCTTATATCGTCACCACCTAATTCTACTTATGTTCATAAGCACTTTTATTACTTACTTGATCCCATTATGTGAGCGTACATTTGGTTTTGGCAGTGGAAGAATATATGTAAATGTATTCAGCAGGCGAGATGATCGATCATCATATCCTTATTACTATTAATCGTAGAAAAAATTATTCGTGTTACATTTGATGTATCTAATGGAAACTTTTTTTCTTTTTCAGTTTTTATCGTTTGAAGTTAGAACAGAGTTTTCCTAGTATACAGCTTTTTTTGGGTAAAGGGATTATACAGCTAACCATTGCCAAACTTATCTTTTAAAAACTACAAGGGTGTTAATGTCAAGGCTCAAAAGCGACTATAATGTGCATAGTTCATCATGGCTTCAACATTGTTTGGGGCAAACATGCAACGTGTATAATGAAAAGTATATTACTGCAAACATATACGCGATGTTAGAATTATCCTTTTAGTATGGCCTTTTGACCATTTATACCCTTAGCCTTAATGACATAATCTACCCTAACTAACAATTGACAGTTATTTGATGGAAATAATTGTCATAACAATATAATCAGGGTTTGTGGTCACTTTCATGCATCTTGTCAAGAACAATATTCTCTCTATAAAACACCATAACTTGAGAGAAATCCCTCAATCGGATTATTGACATCACTACCGGAATCGACGAACCCTAACGCAATGGATTCATCATCTAATCATACTCCTAAGTCGGTTCTATCATCAAGTAAGTTTACTTTCATGTTATTGCTTTGATTACATGAGATTGATCCTATATATGTTTAATTAATCTAACACGCGATCCTCTTGAAATCATTTTACATTAAGTGATTAGTCTATGAGTGAAATAGTAGATACATGATTTATTGTAATGTTGACGTTTGTCCATTCACTTGTGTTGGTCATCCTTTGGTACGAAGCGGTGGTGAGTGGTGACTTTTAAAATATTATCCATATGGTTTGAGTTAAGTGACATTCGTCCGTTGCAAAACCCAAGTGTGCACTTGTTATCGGGATTAATAACCAAAAGTGCGCGTCTTATGTGAATTAGCTTTCATACATAATCATCACACACCTTATTCGACTTTATTCCGCCAAGAGAGTTACATTAAATAAAATTTGAGAACTAATATGAATTAGCAAGTAATTGCTATTATTATTGCTTTAACAATAAGTGATGTTAATAATACAAAAGATGGTATTATATAGCAGTAAATAATTTATTCTTGAAATAGGAAAATTGTGAGAAATTTTGAGTTGCTTGCTCAACGTTTTGTCAGAAATTATTAGTTAATTAAGATTTTTTATAACTTCTGACAACTCATATAGCAATCAACATCACACTTACATCAACTTACAAGTTTTACAACACCACCATATATAAACAAGAAAGTCTTGTATTCACTCACCCGATGTTGGATTTCATAGTAATAACTAAGGGTGCATTTAGTTTGTATGTGAGAATCACTATTAGTATAGGTTTGATAGTTGAATGGAATCGACATGAGTTTTATTAAATGCAAGAACAATGTTTGGTTTGTTGAATTTGGTTTGAATTGCCTATCATTATGTCAAATATCACCACCTTCCTCTTGTAAAAATTGTGTGTTGGAAATTAAAACAGTTATGGGGCCTACGAGAATGGATAGCAAAAGTCACCTATCTACATGGCTATGGATCAATGGGTATCCTATCATTGTCGAACTATCAATTTTTTAACCAAATATTTGCAATGCCAATAAATGTCATTCCATGATTCCGAAACCCTCCCAACAAAAGGCTCCTAAGTTGGTTAGTGGGTTTGGTATGGGTTTACAAAACTTTTGTGCCATATGTTGTCCTTTTCTTCAAATTGTGAGACATCATTTCATTTCATTTCTACCATACATTTCAATTTAGTATTTATATTTTATAAGTCCAAACAACTACATATAATATCATTTCACACGCACCTCAACTCATCATTCTTTTACAGCACCACGATATATAAACAAGACACAAATTGTATTCCTCACCCGATGTAGGATTGAAAACCTGATACTTCATAGTAATAACTACTACAATGTATATTGTCTTCACTTAAATTCCACGATCAAATCATATCTCACTCATTTAATTCTTGATCATCACACCTTTTTTACAATTACATTTTGACTTATGCTTTATCCGCGAGTGCAACAATTTTTAAACCGCCAATGCGATTTTTTTTATCGTAAGTAAATTATCTTTTGTTTTGATATTTATTTTTGTTACCGCAACAATTTTTTTTATCGTAAGTAAATTATCTTTTGTGTGGACGTAACATTTTGTTTTGATATTTATTTTTGTTACCGCAACAATTTTCAAATCGCCAATGCGTTTTTTTTTGGTTATCGTAAGTTAATTAACTTCTGTTTTGATATTTATTTTTGTTACCGTAAGTAAAAAGTATGGGGAGCATATAAGTTTTTTATTGTCAGAGTAAAATTGCGTGGTTAATGTGTATAACAACAAAGAAGCAGTAGCAACCAACAACATACCAGACACCACCATTTAACTTTTGCGTAACACTAAAAGTATATAAACTAACAGAAATTCTTTGCCACACCCGATGTGGGTTTCAAACTCATGCTCTATACTATTTAACTTCTACCGAATGTACGTCTTCACTTCGATCAATTCCGCAATCATATCTCATTCATTTTTTTCTAATTGACACTCATTCATAGTCATCATCCCACCATTGACCCCCGCTTTCTTCGGTTACTGTCACTGTCACTTCAATCAAATTTATTAAATTAAATGAGTAAACATGGAGAACGGTCAAGTGGGAGTATTTACGTGAAGGCGAAAAATCAACTGCCTCTTTCTATGTTTTTGCTATTTCGTTTTCAAAATTAGGATATATATGGTATGTTTTTGTGGTTTGTCATATTTTGCATGCTTGTTATAGTTAAGAAATCTCTCTACTGGATCAACCTTTAACCGGGCTTGTTATAAAGAAAAAATCATCATAGTTCTTATATGGTAGGTAACTTATTGTATGAACAGGCATATATCTTGAAAAAATGAGTTGTCCTTCTCATTAGCTATTACTTGCAGTCACTTTTTAGATTAATTATTAGTGAAAAAATGGTTAAGTTGTTACAAATATTATGATATATGCATTCCGATAAGATGTTTGATATCTACCTATACGGAAGTTCGGAATCCCCTTGTTTTCTAAATGCCATTCTCGATGTACCTATCCGATGGTTTCTCTCGCAACTTGTTTTGGAAAAATACTTTGACTTACTTGCTGCTTCCTGGCAATATATAAAGGTTCACAGAACAGTTAGCTTGTAAAATGCAGTCGTTTAAGCTTGGGTCTTTCTCATGATGTTGTGTCGGAGTTTTAATTAACTACAGAAGAACTTTTCATGAGTGATTCGATAATCCTAGGTAAGTATTAATTATACTCAGATATGAATACAGTTGGATCGTTTATGTTGTTACTATTCCTGGTTGGAATGGTTGCCTGTGGATCGTTGATGTTGTGATGGGCGAATATATACAGTATATATAGCAGCGTAACTTGTATATGGATTGTTTCTATTGTTACCTTTCGTGTTTATTTGTCATATATTTCCTGAGGTGATCCTTCTATATCAAAATTCCAGTTTTATATCGGGATCCATACAGCTAGAATGTTGCTCTCTGAGTGTCATTTTGAGTTACACAATCTTCGTTCACTCTAAGCTAGAAGTTAAGCTCTTGAAAGTCTAAAATCCTCTCAACTTGTGAGTTGTGACATATAGTCAATGTTTGCGTCAACACGACTTGGCCTTGTAAGAGGTGGCAAACGGGCAGGCTGGGCGGGCATGGGCCACGGGCTAAATGGGCACGGTCCAAACGGCGCATGTTATATCAATCGCTTTTGAAAAGATTTTAAATGACTAAATAAATTCATCAAACGTAACACCTCATTTATAGTTAAAAATTAAATATATTATATCTATAAGTTTTGTTTAAAAATTGTAATGTTCTCCAATTGAGAGAAAATATGAACCCGTTTGGCCCATTTAACTTTTATATGAGCAATATACGCCATTTCAAAAAAAAGAAGGCTAAATGTGTCCAAATCTTTTACAAAATTGCCCAAATTAGCCATTTTTATTTTTATTTATTTATTTTTTTTTTGGCACAAATTGCCAGCTTCTAATGTTAATCATTCGGTGCAAAGCTTTAACACCGTTCTCTAGCCTATGCAAATCAAGCAATTTGAATTTGGTGCAAGTTAGCGGTAGTTTCTTATCGGAGTTTGAGTATTTGTTTATGCTTTTAATCTCCCATAATAGTACCTAATCGGCTAATCGAGAGTAAATTTTGTTTATAACTATAACCATGTAGTAAATCATCTCCTCTTTACTAATTATATTCATTCATAATAATTTCATTAGTGACAAATTGACAACCATCAACCAAAACCTAAATGAACTAAAGAATTAATACAAAATAATGTGAATAAGTTGTGGATTCGAATATGAATGGTGATTAAACGTGTAAATAGTTTGTTTCTCCTAACAAAAGTTAAGGATTAAAACGTGTAAATAGTTTGTTTCTCCTTAAAAAAGTTAAGATTAAATGAACTATAGAATTAATACAAAATAATGCGAATAAGTTGTGGGTTCAAATATGAATGGAGATTAAACGTGTAAATAGTTTGTTTCTCCTAAAAAGTGAAGGATTAAAACGCGTAAATAGTTTGTTTCTCCTTAAAAAAGTTAAGAACCAACATTCATTCATGGTGAGCTCCTCAAAATGAGTTCTCAGAACCAACATTAATTCATGGTGAGCTCCTCAAAATGAGTTCTCTTGTGATTAACTCTTTTAAAGTAAGCCAACCACAAACATAATATCAAACATCAACTTGCCAACGGTTTATACGCCACACTATATAACTAAGTGAAAACTCTTACCTTCACCCGATCTCGGAAAAGAAAATTGATACAAGTATTACAAAAGTTAGCTCTAAAGCCATATAGTAATACCTTAGATTGTATAATGCAAACATGATCAATCATGTATGTATCAAATCATCTATCATTCATTTTGTGTTTGTTAACATTCCCTCGTAATCATTGCACTGGCGTTTTGAAGTAACTCTAATTTTGTGTTCCAAATCTCTTTTAGCCTTATGAAATGCACCAGGTGACCTTTAATCCTAGATCTGCCACTGTTTGGATCACTTATTGTTGGACCACTCTTTTACTTGCATATAAACCCTATTGCTGAAACATTCTTTCCACCTGATGTGTTCTTTTAAACTTTAAAGACATAATAAGTTTCATTCGGACCACTTCAAAATTCTGCATGCATGCAAAGCTACTCTTGACTACGAGTCTACCATCTATGCTGCAAAAACACAAGTCTTCTAGCAAAGCTCCATACTAATCATGTGCACCTTCAAGATGCGAGAAGCTCTTCATTTTATGCCATACTTGTCTCAGGTATGAACAATCAAGAAACAAGTGCCTATGCGAGTTAATCTATTTGGGTCTTACTGAAGCTGCACAATGCATCATTTATCTGCTTCCATGTTCAGTGTTTCCTGCATTTCATGAAGAGATTCAAGTGTTTATATACTACAGTTTTAATTCGAGAGTTTAAACATATTCATTATAGTTTCATACAACATTAATATATGACAAGCCATCGTACATTCAGTGAATAAGCTATTAGGATATATCTATTTTAAGACATTAGGATAGATTATAAAAAGAGTAAACATAAATCCATTGTCGTCCCGCGGTTAGGATATCTGGCAATGGGACTTTTAAATGACTAAAATACCCTACTAAATCTTATTACAAAAGTCAATAAGTCACAATAAGTAAAGATAGCTATATATGAGTCTGCAAACATAAAGTAAACCACCATCACCTTAGTCAAATACACACAAACATTATCCTTCATCTTTATCTTGTGAAAAGAAAAAAAAAACTATAAACTCTTTTCACCAACACCACCACATCCCACCTCAACCACTATGATGACACACAAAAACAACCAGGGATCTGGACTTGTCTGGTCTGATATAGTGGTCGGACAGTATTGTGGTGGTGACGATGGCGTTGGTGGACCACTCACAACCATGGATTCCATCACCCACCGGTTCGGGTAAAGGGTCTTCCACCCGGTAAAATATATTACTCAAAAACAATTAAGAACAATGGAATGTGGCTGAGATACAACATTAACCTCAAGCAACCGCTTGAACAACCACTAAATCATTCATGACAGACCATAAATGATTAACTAGTTACACACAACTAGACACCCAAAACAAAAACATGCATAAACTAAGACACATCAACCTTTATGCTAAACAAAGTTAAAGAAACTTATCCAAGTCTAATGTCATGGATGGCGGCAGCCTTTAATTGGGCTGCAGATAGACCACAATCATCAAAGTAATCATCTTCATAATCATTGTAGTCACATGTACCATCTTTCCATTGCTCCAAAAGACTACTCGTGTTCCCTCCACTACCAAAATAATTAGTCTCGTTAGGATATTGCAGAACTTCATCGTCGTCACTATCAGAAACAACCACATTACCTACTTTAGAGAATGGGTTACCCACCTTAGTTGAAGAATCAACCTTTTTTAAAGGTTTACCATCATCATCCACAAAGTAACCTTCCCTCAATAATTAGTTTTCAAGCTTTCCAATTTTCTCAACAACGGAGTAGTACTAGTGCTACCATAATCGCCCAAAGCGTAAGTACAAGGAGAGGAAGATGTACTAGGCTTAGTAGCCGTAGCTCGCTCTTTCTCCTTACCACTCGGAGGAAAACTATCAACACCTCCTCACCCAAAGAATTCAAAACACCAAAAGGATTGAAAGACTTAGTGTTCATACCGATTTATCATTGGAAGAAGAAGTCTCTTTTGAACCTTAGGATCGAACCTTGCTTAGTAGTTGTCGTCGATAAAGGTCTCCAAAATTTAGGTTTTTGCTTGTTAAGCCTAACACCACCAATGGGCCGAGATTTAGACGAATCAGCAACACTCTTCCCTTTATTCTTTCGATTTCTTACCTCAATGAAGCCCTCTTCATGATTATCCACCTGATTAAACACCTTGGCTGCCACATTAATGTCATTTCGAACAGTCTCCTTGATACATTTTGGACAATCAAAAGGAGCATGCCCAAATGATTTACAATCAATACAATGAGGAGGCTTCCATTCATATTCAACGTTAATAATTTCCGTATTATAACCATTACTTTCTTTATTCGGAATAGCCATTGTAACTTGGCTCTTCAATTCAGATTATATGCTTACTTCAACTAAGGCACGAGCAAAACTAATACGGCCCCATGACTCAACACACATAGAACTTGTGAATGCGTCCAACAAAATAGGTTTCCCAACTTGTGTAGCAATCAAGCTCAAACTATCCTTTGAATAAGCAACCAAAGGAACTTTATGCAATTTAATCCAAACTGGTACCTTGTTTACCTCGTTCATATTAAGGGATAAAGTAGGAGCCCATTTGTTAAGAATAATAGGTGAGTTACGAATTAACCAAGGACCTCTTTCCAAAACACGATCCACACCCTCCTTGGTAGCAAACTTAAAAAGATACACACCATCACCATTTTTCATTAGCTTTTGCAAGCCAAAGTTCCCCCATGTGTTAGTAACATAGCTTTGAACATTGGGGAAGGCAATAGTCTTACCAAGGAAGTAACCAACCAAAGTATTTTCATACCGACATAGCACCTTTTCCATAGCAGCCCTAGGAAGCATTGTGTCATGGGATTCTACACGATCCTCATTAACCAAAAGCCTAAAATTCACCTTCGGAAGAATACGGTCAGCATTGAGAACATTGGCGAACGAAAAACTCTTATCATGTGATTCTCCAAACGTATTCTCAGCCCTATGATTACCCTCTTTAACCAATGGATTCGCCATATTAGGAGTAGGTGTATCAGAATGCACCATACCTGGATCAATATCAGCTGAACCACGTTTCTCCTTCACCCCACTACCACTCCCTCTCCCTTTATCACTCAAAAACCCTTTTTCCATTTACAAATCATATAGAATGCAGCCAAACCAGAACCAGCATAAACCAATTGCCACTAACGGGACCAACACCACAAACCAAGAAAATAATCAATCCCCAAAACGATTTTGTGATTAAAAAGAGAGCATGATCGTTGTTATGGCTAAAATAATCAAACCAACCGACTAATATAATAATCTACAATGGATCTTGTTACTTTTTATGGTCGGATCTTGTATTTTTTTTCTTTCAATCGAATGGCGGATCTTGTTACTTTCGTGATGGTGAGAAAGAAAAAAAAATTAAAAATTAAGGGATAGTAGATCTAAGATCGAGGTGTAGTGGGGTGGTGGGAGAAAAGTTATTCCTTTACTCGGTGGGAGAGTAACCCACCTAGTTCACCACTTACAAAAACTCACAACGAGATTTAAAGGGCATGATTCGTGCTTCACGTTTGTATTTGTAGATAAAAGGTTGTGACTCTTCTTTCGGAGTTGACACGAACGAAAATTCAAAAGTGTTTATGTTTGAATTGATTCAAGTTGTGAAAATAAGAGAAAGAATGATGTGTAAATTTTTGGGTGTTGTTGAATTAATTATTATGGTTTATAAGCAATGACTAGCAATTGAGATAACCCTAATTAGGGTTTATAAGGATTATAAGAATTGCCTTTACCGCTTTTGTAATTCAATCCAAGATACTTACAATATTATGCAAGTACCACGTTCTTGTACACACGCACTATAACGAATTAAAGTAAATGATAGTTTAAGAACACAAACGATTTGCTAATGGAAAAACAAGGTGATTGACCCTAATGGTTCTTGAAATTTTATCTAGTCCTTTTGTATTGTTGAAAATGATTGGTTAGAGTATGTTTGGCATAATGGGTTGGGGCTATCTCTTTGGCGAGTTACTTGTAATCGAGGCTTGTGACATTCATAGCATATTTTGCTGGAAACTGATGTTGGAAGTAGTTACCCGGTTGAACTTGTTGACGAGGATTTGGTTGAGGGTTTTGTGGTGGAAGAGGATGTGCACATTGAGGAAACTAAACTGATGATGGTTGTTGAAATTGATGTTGATGAAATTGTCGATAGTATTGTTGTTGTTTTTGTTGTTGTGGAGAATACTCATGAGAAAAGTAGTTAGAGTATGGTGGTTGAGACATCTTGAAACTTGTGTTGATGATGGATCTTTGTAGTCGAATGAAACTCGAGTTTGTTGATGAAGTGTGCTAAGCGTAGAAACCAACTTAGGTGTAGAATGAACCTTACGCGTAATACCCAACTTACGCGTGAGCGTAAGCTTACGCCAGAGCTTACTTACACGTAGACTTGTGATAAAACGTAGCTTAGGCATAAACCAAAGGCTTATCGAAGAAACCTTATGTGTAATATTTCCTAAGGCGTAAGACAAGCTTAAGCGTAAGAAATGCTTAGGCGTAAGAAGTTTTACTCGAAGCTTTTAAGCTTAGGCGTAAAACTAGGGTTTACCAAAACTCCTTTACACTTATCCAAGTGTAAAAGATATCAAAAGTCGAAGTGTTTTAGGCTTATCCAAGCAAGAAAACACTGAGTAAACCAACAGCTACGAAGATCAAGTGAAGAATCCCTTATGCGTAGACAAAGCTTAGGCGTAGACTATGGAGTATACGAGTAGAAATAGGGTTTTCTTACGAGTAGAAAGTACCAACTTTTACCAAAACTAACCAGATTTTAATGATGAAATAGCTTCAATATCACCAAAATAACAAGAAAGTTTTAAACTTGATGATTGAACACAACTTTCACCCTTACGCGTAGATGATACTACACGAATCAAAAACCAAACAAACACTAATTTACACACGTAAAGTTTGAAACTTGATGCTAAAAACTTAAACTTTAACACTAAATAAACCTTAAACCACAAGAATCTTGAGTTTTTACGTGTAAAAATTAAAGCTTTAAGCGTATGAAAGATTTAGAACATAAAACCCACGCGTATAGTAAATAACTTCAAAAACAAAAGTGTTTCACCTAACTAGATGGCGATTGATACCACTGTTAGGTCACCAAAACTATAACACAAGATACAAGATGCAAGAAATAAAATTAAGAGAGATCGGTTGAACACACACACACAAACACACGTATGGAATAATGAAAGTTATGCGTAGGATTATGAGAAATGTGAACAACCAACCATCCAAGGAAGGTTTACATGTGTTTATATAGGGGAAGGGAACTAGGGCAACACATCTAGTTCCTTCCTACATTATTGGGCTTTGGCCAAGGCTTATGGGCTTCGGCCAAGGCTTATGGGCTTTCTACATAAGCCTTGCCATTAAACTAACATAAAAGCCTAATTAAAGCAAACTATTACATATTATATATAAACACTTGAAATGTGAGTTAGGAGTGATTCCAACACTAATCACAAACCTTGATTTTGTCATATGTGGATTTGATCGATTTCACAAGAGACTACATGCCGAGGTCGCCAACATCGCCGCCACCACAGCCGCATCCACCTTCATTATCATGGGAAAGCGATTTGCGAGGTATCAGTAGTTTAGACACTACTTGTGAGGTCAATTCTAGCTTTTTTTTTTTTCTTTTTTTCTTTTTTTTTGGCATTAATGAAGATTATGTTATAATGTTCTACAACATATTTTTCAGCTACATTGTTTGGGTCAAGTGCAATCAGGACACTACAACACCGAAGTGTGGCCTCCATATCAGGATCTATATAGCTAGAATAGTGCTCTCCAATTCAAAATGGCGGTATCATTTTGAGTTAGACAATCTTTTTATTTTTGTTACTTTTTGGATCAAGTATTACATTTTTTCAAGAATAAGTCTTCTTGCAAACCCGCTAAATCTTTTCAAACTTTGTTAAAAGCAAGGTTTTTTAATAAAACCTCGTCCCGAAAAATTTGTGTTCAAAATCTCGTTTAGCCTTATGAAATATACCTATTCACCTGATCAAGTATCGAAGATGGTGGTTGATACGGTGAGGCTCAAACTTGCATCCATTCGGTTCAAGAAGATATAAGGGCCGATCAAATGAGGAGAACTTGGAACATATCAAATATAATAACTGATGGAGGCTGATGAAAGCTATTTGTGAGGTCTAGAGTACATGGTTCATATTGTATATCATTTATGTTCTCTAGATTATAGTCGTTTAGCGGTGGTTATGCTTTGAGCTTGTTCAAGCATATAGTTTGCTATTTAGGTTTTTAAAGGTTGGCTCATTACCACCTTTTCCATGTACCTAAACTCATTTCATTCTTTAATATTTCACCGGTATAATCCTTTACCCAAATATATTTATATATATATATATATATATATATATATATATATATATATATATATATATATATACCTATTCACCTTTAATCCTAGGTCCACCATTGTTTGGATCACTTATTGTTTGATACAATGAAAGTGCGATAAGTATCACACACGAGTACACGACAACTAGTGGCTCACTCAATGAGAGGCGATAGTGAACTTATATTTTATAATTTTTAACACCCGTAAAGCTTTTTATATATAAGGAATCGTGTATGTGCGTAAAGGTTATGGAATAGTCTCCATACAACACCGTAAACAATACGTACACTACCATTGGCTCGAGGAACCATGACATGGCATGATCCTAATAACCAAAACACTAAAACGGACACGCCAAAAATAAAAGACACAATACAACCACATTTGAAACAAGTATAAATCACTTGATCTCTTGTACCGCATATAAACCCCAAACATTCTTTCCACGATGTGTTCTTTTATACTTTAAGATGGAATTAAGCTTCATCACCAATCTTTTTCATATGCAAAGCAAGCAGTTTGAATATGGTGCAACGTGCAAGTTACTAGTAATCAAATTCATTCATAATCATTACATTAGTGACAACCATCACTACTTCGTCACCATCACCTCGTTGAACCAATAAATCAACCATCTGCCAAAAACCTAAATGAACTAAAACTAATACAACATATTGCAACTAATGCGGGTTCAAATATCAATTTGTGAAACAAAGAACTTATATAACTTGATGACTAGCTCGATTAGTAGATATTATTTTGTTTTACTAATTACATATGCATGATGATTGGAGATTAAAACGTGTACAAGCATATATCAGCAAATGTCATTATTAAAATGTGTACATATATACATATGCATACTCTGACAAAACGAAAAAAATGTGTACATATATACATATGCATACTCTAACAAAACGAAAACCTTTTATACTTTAAGATGGAATTAAGCTTCATCACCAATCTTTTCATATGCAAAGCAAGCGGTTTGAATATGGTGCAACGCAAGTTACTAGTAATCAAATTCATTCATAATCATTACATTAGTGACAACCATCACTACTTGTCACCATCACCTCGTTGAACCAATAAATCAACCATCCGCCAAAACCTAAATGAACTAAAACTAATACAACATATTGCAACTAATGCGGGTTCAAATATCAATTTGTGAAACAAAGAACTTATATAACTTGATGACTAACTCGATTAGTAGATATTATTTTGTTTCACTAATTACATATGCATGATGATTGGAGATTAAAACGTGTACAAGCATATATCAGCAAATGTCATTATTAAAATGTGTACATATATACATATGCATACTCTGACAAAACGAAAACCTTTTGTTGGCGATGTAAAAGTTCAAGAATTGATGTAAATCAATGGTGAAGTAATTCATGAGAGTTATTTTACATTTAACTCTCATAACTTATAACAACCACCATCATAATAATATCAATTTTCAACTTGTCAATGCTTTAAACGCCACGCTATATAAACAGGTGAAAAATCTTACCATCATCCGATGTGGGAACTGAAAATTGATACAAGTAAATTTTTGCAAAAGTTAGCTCTAAAGACATATAATAACACCTTAGATTGTATAATGCAAACATAATCAAAATTTATTATATCATCTATCATTCTAATTATCATTCCTTAGTGACAATCGCACTGGCCTTATTCGATCCGTCACCACCATCATATCACCAATTCTGCCATCGATAGTTGCAACGTCATTTCACTCAAATTTCTCTAGATTAAATGACTTAACACATTCGCCACTTCCTAAATCTAATCACACTCTCGGTTCAATCATAAATTTTTTGATCAACTGCGGGTCTTGAAACAAGTACATATGTGTAGCGTCAATGATCACTTTAGCATAAAACTGAAGAACTACATTAAAATCTATAAATCTAGTGGCCCGCTTAATTAGAGGGAGATAGTGAACTTGAAATTTATACTTTTCTAACACCCTTGCGAAGCTTTTTATATATAATGAATCGATTATGTACGTACTAAGGTTATGGAATAGCCAAAGCACAAAACCGACTCTAAATAACACAAGAAAAAAATATCGTACTACTGGCTCGACAAACCATGGCATGCAATGATCATAATAACCAAAGCACAAAACCGACTCGCAAAAATTAAAAACACAATACAATGACATTTCAAAACAAGCACGTATAGACTTGCTGGATCTCTTTTACTTGCATATAAACCGTATTGCTGAAATATTCTTTCCACCGATAAGTTCTTTTAAACTTTAAAGACATAATGAGTTTCATTCGGACCTCTTCAAAAATCTGCATGCATGCAAAGCTACTCTTGACTACGAGTCTACCATCCGTGTTTCCGAAAACACAAGTCTTCTAACAAAGCTCCATACAGATCATGTGCACCTTCAAGATGCGAGAAGGTCTTCATTTTCAGCCATACTTGTTTCGCGGGGTATGAACATTCAGAAAACAAGTGCATATGAGCGTCTATTTGGGACTTACGGAAGCTGCACAATGCATCATTTGTCTGCTCCCATCATTTGTCGGTTAGGATATCTGTCTTTCACCCAGGAGACCCGGGTTCGATTCCCGGCAATGGAACCTTTTTCTTTTTTTTAATTTGAATGAAACTTTTTTGTAATCTACAGTTTTCTAGCTTTTCTAGTCAAAAGTAAGGTAATGTGGTGCCTCAAATTTAAAAGTTTATAGTTAATAATAAGATGTACGTATATAGGGTAAAAGTCATAATAATGCTTGGAAATAAAGAATGCAAACATACTTCGTTCATGACTTTAAATTAAGCTGTTAATATATTGCTATAGAGATGGATTCTAATTTAATATATGAGCTTTGATGTATGTTGTTATTCTTTATGGAAACATTGTGTAAAAGCAATTAAATTGGCTCTTGAAAATATAAAACTCCATTGGTAATCAGTTTTTAACTTGGCTTTGGAATTTATGTAGATGAAACTTTGTTCCTTTTTGCAATATGGGACTGGAAGTTTGATACTCCTTAGCAAGGTCGTAAAAATCATGAGCCGGTAGTCGGGCGATCGACCACTTTGTAGGGATTAATTGTATTTCGTGCAAGTTATGGGTATTCCTGGAGACTAAACTAAAGATCTTAACTGATTTCAAGCCTATTATGTTCGCAAAACTCAATTAAAGGCTCCAATATTATGAGCCCCATTGTGCGTTATAAGTGAGATAAATGATCCTAAAGTTAAGTAGAATGTTTAAATTAATATTTTTAAAAAGTAGACTTATTAAGACGATTTGGCCAATTAGTCCGATTTTTGACCGATTAGTGGCTGGTTTTTACGAGACCGATTTTTCCTCGATTTTCAAAAATCAACAAGGTAGAAGGTCGATTATCTAATAATCGCCGATTAATCGACCGAGTTGGCTAAATTTTGCAACACGCCCATAGTAACTCTACACAAGTTTCTAAAGACATGACACCTTTTTGTTTTTTTATGGGATAATGTATATGGAGGCCACCTAAGTTTTTAACTTTTAACATACAGGTAACCCAATTATTGAAATGAACTTGTAGACCGTCCAACTATTGATTTGTTTCTTATTGGAGTTTGAGTATTTGTTTGTGCTTTTAATCGATCTCTCATAATAGTATCTAAGCGAGAGTAAATTTTGTTTAAAACTATAATCATGTAGCAAATCATCTCCTCTTTACTAATTAAATTCATTCATAATCATTTCATAAGTGACAACCATCACTTCTTCGTCACCATCATCTCATTCAACCAAATCAACCATCTACCAAAAACTTAACGCTCTGTTCTCGAGTTTTCTTTTGTGGAAATAGAAATGATAGGTAAAGAAAAGTAATGAAAATAAGTGGAAAGAAAAGAAAGTTGCATTTATATTTTATGTTCTCGAGTTGAAAGAAAATGAATGAAAATGGAAGGAAAAGAAACAAAGTCGTGTTCTCAAGTTGGAAGGAAAGAAAAAAAAATGAAAAAAATATAGTTATGCCTTTTAAACATAGAAATATATCTATAACAAAAGATATATAAATTAATGAAGGTTATATAACTTAGTTTATAACAAATAGTTTATGTGTAAATTTGTTTTCTTCCAAATCCGCCCATATTTGGCGAGTAAAATTTTGTAGGAAAAACCTCTTAATTTTCCTATCAAATCCTTCCTATTTCTTTTCTTTTCTTTTGATAAAAACTCAAGAACACAACAATTTTATATTTCTTTTCATTTTCCTTCCAAAACAAACTCGAGAACGCAGTAAATGACCTAGTACCGACACGACATAATGCAAATAAGTTGTGGATTCAAACTCGAGAACGTTAGCAGAAAGTTTGTATATTTTCGGACCATTAACCCTTGGGTTAATGGTCCGAAAACATACAAACTTTTCACTTTTACTATTGTGACAATAAACTTTTTTTCCTATTGTAACAAAATAACTTATTAATGACTATTATTGTAACCAAATATGCCACGTGGCATAGTTAATTACCACAGATTAATTACTTTTAATGACTATTATTTGGTTACAATAATAGTCATTAAGTTATTTTATTTAATAGAAAAAAAAGTTATTGTCACAATAGTAAAGTGAAAAGTTTATATGTTTTCTAGACCATTAACCCAAGGGTTAATGGTCCGGAAAATATACAAACACTTTTTACTATTGTGACAATAAACTTTTTTTTCCTATTGTAACAAAATAACTGTTAATGGTCCGGAAAACATACAAACTTTCCACTTTTTACTATTGTGACAATAAACTTTTTTTTCCTATTGTAACAAAATAACTTTAATGACTACTATTGTAACCAAATGGTAATTAATCGTTGAATGTGGAAAAATTATAATTTGTATTAAATTGAGTGGCTCATAAATTAAGGTTATACGTTTGTTTAAACCTCAATAATGCATCAACCATTCAGCATAAGGCTCAAACCAATGTACTAGCTTATTAGCACCGCAATATATAAATAACAATACGTTTTTTCTCTTTATCGATGTGGGATTCAAAACCAAACAACTATTTACAAAATGTACACTATCTTCAATTCAGTTACACGATTATACCTTATTCATTTTCCTTGATCATCACACCTTATGTGTTCCTTCCAAATCTTCTTAAGCCTTATGAAATGAAATGCACCTGATGACCTTTAATACTATGTAGACCACTGTTTGGATCACTTATTATTTGATAGAATGAAAGTGTGGTAAGTATGATATATATCACATATGGAATCGCACACGAGTACAAGACACCTAGTGGCTCGCTCAAAGAGAAGGCGATAGTGAACTTAAAATTTATACTTCTTTTTAACACCCCGTCAAAACTTTTTATATATAATGAATCGTTTATGTACTTGAAAAGGTTATGAAATAGCCTCCATATAACACAAGAAAAAAATTCACTACTACTTGCTGGATGAACCATGACATGCCATGATCATAATAACCAAAACACAAAAAAAGATCATGTACACCTTGAAGATGCGAGAAGGTCTTCATTTTCAGCCATACTTGTTTCAGATATGAACATTCAAAAAAACAAGTGGCTATGACTCTATGAGAGTCTATATGAGTCTTATAGAAGCTCCACACCGCATCATTTGTCTTCTCTTACGTTCGCAATTTGTCATGCGTTTCATGAAGAGATTCAAGTGCTCGTATAATACAACGGGCTTTTGTTTTGAGTTTAAACTTATTCGTCATAGTTTCATGCCTCATTAATATAGCAAGCCAAGTGTATAGGCCGAACACATGTTTTAGCCAAATAAGAATAAATTAACAAGTTGATATAGAGAATTTGCAATTCTCATATAATACGTGACACTAATATTAACTATAAAGAATTGTACAAAAATAATAAACTTGTACCACGATAACTAGTTATAATACACTGCACGCACGTGATTTTGACAAAAAAATTCTTTTGTATCAATGTTGAATATTGTGTCTTTAAAAGTAATTACAAATAATTATATACTTATGCACGAGTTTTTCATTATCCATTAATATCCATTAGAATTTTGTATAATCAAATTCAAGAAAAAATTTGTTAGATAACTCAAGATTCAACTATATTTAGGCGATATAGTTGTTGATGTTCTATTTAAATTTCACTCACGATATTATGATGTGCACAATATGCAGTTTAGTTGCACATAATAAACGTTGATGAAATTAAAATATACGCCTTTAAAGTTTTAAAAATGTTTTCTACATATCCTTATATAAATAAATAAAATTTCCATGAGTAATTGTTATAAGTACGCACAATCACGCTTTTTTCATATTACAAGAGCTCGTTTTACAATTTGATAATTATATTCTCGTTATCAATAATTTAGCCGTATTTAATATTCAAATTCGTGTCCACATTTGCCATACTTTTAATATGAAGTAAATGAATCCTTAGTAAACAATTTAGGGGTGTGCACGGTTCGGTTTGGGTCGGGTTTTGCAAAAAAAAAATTTTTTTTTAAAATTTTGGGTTTTTTTTTTTCCCTTAAATTTTTAACTTTTTAAAAAATTTTTTTTCCCTTTTTTTTTTTTTTTAAGCCTTTGGCCCCAATTTTTTTTTTTTTAAAATTTTTAAAATTTTAAAATTTTTTTTTTTTTAAAAAAAAAAAAGGGAAAAAAAAAAACCCTTTTTAAAAAAAACCCCCCTTTTTTAAAACCCTTTTAAATTTTTTTTTTTAAATTTCCTTTTTTAAATTTTTTTTTTTTTTTTTAAAAATTTTTTTTTTTCTTTTTTTTTAAAATTTTGGGAAAATTTAAAAAAAAAAAAAAAAATTTTTTTTTTTTTTAAATTTTTAATTTTCTAAGGTTTTTTCTTTTCCTTTTAATTTTTTTCCTTTTAAATTTTTAAAAAAAATTTTTTTTTTAAAAAAAAAAAAAAATTTTTAATTTTTTTTTAAAAATTTTTTTAAATTTTTAAATTTTTTAAAAATTTTTTTTTTTTTTTTTTTATTTTTTTTTTTTAAAAATTTAAAATTTTTTTTAAAAAAAAGGAAATTTTTTTTTTAAAATTTTTTTTTTTTTTTTTTTTTTTTTTTTTTTTTTTTTAAATTTTTACAAAAAAAAAATTTTTTTTTAAAATTGGGTTTTTAATTTTAAAAAAAAAAAAAAAAAAATTTAACTTTAATTTTTTTAATTTTTTAATTTTTTAAAAAAAAATTAAAAAAAAAATCCGATCTCGGAACCAAGGGGTATATCGATCTTGTAACCACTCGTAAATTTCCATACCGATTTTGTGGCTATTTTTTTTCTTTTGTTTGAACTTTAAACACGACAAGTCACAGTGTTTTTTTAAACTGCCTCGACCTCGATAATAAAAACATTATAAAATAAATATATAATAAACTTTTTTTAATCTACGGGCCTCTAAGCCCAACTCGACTCGATCCAATTCATTTTATTGGGCTTGCATGTTCAACCCGATCCAACCTAACTCCTTTAACTAAATCACTTGGGCCTAGTCTTTTATTTTTCAATCCAAGCGCACCTTTATTTTATTATTGGCATGTAATATTTCTTTTGTGATTCTCATGTACAAGCGCAAGACAAAACAAACCAAAACTCATCCTTTAATAAAATATGTAACACATTTACACAAAGACAACTTTAGTTTATATTTTTCTGTCTTCTTCGTTTGATAAACGACACAAAGCAAAGCACCAAAAACAACTTTGGCATTTTTTTTAAGCATGTGCGTGGGTATGTAGGACCAGAGGAGACAAGCAAATGGGTGGGGTTATTTTGACGGTGGCTATAATTTTACATTGACCCCCCCTAATTTTTTTGCATTTTTTTTATTTTTTTTTTTATTTTTATAATTTTGTTTATATCAAAAAACTATAAACCTGAAAATGCGGAACAGTAAATATAAAGTTTAATAAGTCAAACGCTTAAAACTGTCAGAAATACGAAACAGAAACTGACAAAAAACGTGTTGTACTAAAAAAAGTGAGGGACAAAAGGAATATTCCCCTATAATGTGACCCCATAGGGGAGGTTCTAATAGTACAAGCAAATTTAGATCTAGGTTGTCCTTGTATCTATGACCCCATGCGAAGCACCAATATACCCACCCTATACTACACCACATATGAATTCCCTTTGACCTAAATACCTAAGACCTAATACTACTTTGATGTTGACACAACCTCAAGCATGCTTGATTCATCTCCTCACTTGACAAAGACAACACCAACTTCATACCCCAAAGTTGTGCATGTCGTGCATGCTTGAAGGTCACACACCCATCACTCTCATTTTCTTGGAAACTTAACTTTCTATATAATGTGACTTCCAAACTCACCAACTCACACCTTCAAACTCAAACACTCTCAAACTCATTTACTCACTCACCACCGTCAAGTCGCAGAGGAAGAGGAAGAGAAGGATTTAGGTGGTTACAAAGGGTTACAAGTTAGCATAATATGACGGGATAAGTTCTTGGGTTCCATTCGCTTTGTCCATTCGTTGCATATTGTGTCTTCACCACCCCCTTGGGTGTCATAAGTCCCTCGAAACCTATTTCAATTTCCAAACCTTGTATCTAGTTCTTTTAATACACATAAACTTGCTTTTCGTTAAAAGTGGCACTGTTGGTGTGGTTGACCCAGCAGCAGGGTAAAGATAATCAATCTTCAGCTGAAACAAGTAACAAGTCAGCAGAAACACAATACCACTTGGTGGTTACCGGATATCACTTGGAATCGTGTGATCACTTTCCAAAGTAAACTATTCGACCCTAATGCCTGGGTTACACGAATATCTACTTGGGATAAGACCAAATGCAGTTATGGAATTAGGCATAATTCTATAACCCTTGCGCTAATAAGTGTTAATAGTTTTCTGTGTGTCTTTCATGCATAATCAGATCTCCTATTTATAGGAGATTACTCTCAACCGTTCAAATGGAATTATGAGGATTAATCGGCCCATTAATCACCTCATAACTATCCCCATTATAGCCGTTAGTGGTTACATGACCAATTGGTCATAAAGCAGCCAAGTGCCATTTAGCGCATTCTTTAACACTAGCGCATTTCATATACCTCTAGCAAGTGGAAATATTGCTTATCAAGGAAACCACAAGCGATTTTCCACAAGCAAGATTTCTCCACAAGACTTTCTACTAGCATCACCAATACAAACCACTATAAGAGTCGTGGTGTTCATGGAACTTACGGTGTACACCTGCACCTCCTAACCCATATAAGGTGTGAACTAATCCCACAAGTGCACTAAATTTTCCAACAATCCTCCCCAAATTTAGTTCACTTCCTTTGCATGAAAAAAATAAACATCAAGCAAAACATGTGCATAAGCGAAAATGTCCCGAGGATTGAATTTCCATCTTAGTAAATTACACGCTCAAATATTCGAGAATCGAAGTGTCCTAAGAATTGAACCCTTCAACCCATTTGAATCACGCCAAGATAAAATACACACAAGTTTTCAAACACTTATCAGCCTCCCGACACTATACAAGCTATGTGTCCATATCCAAATTCATAAATGTTGTAAAAGCTAAAAGTCCAAAGCTTCCAAGCGGCAAAACTTCAACATTTACATAGGTGGTTCCTCTTTAGTCATGCTCCCCGCCAAGCACTTTTTCAAAGAAAATTAACCATTAAGAAGTAAAGACTTCATCCTCCTTTCAATGGAGTTCCGAGCACAACCTTGGGATCTAAATAAACATGTGCTCCAAACCATCGAATGTTCGACCTTCCACATTAAACCTGACTCCCAAGTTTCCTTGGGAGTGAGTTGGGTGTCCTAGCATTCAAGGACTAAGTTCGACTTAAACCCATCCCTTTAGCGGACTTTATAACCAAGTCTCTAGCCAAACCCTTCGATCAAGTGATCGCCTAAGTTACTTGAGATCTCACAAACTCTATAGATACCACCCCATTCATGATAAGCTCACGAATCATGCTATGTCCGACACCCAAGTGTCTAGACTTCATTATTGTACATCTGGCTATAAGCCTTAGCCAATGTAGCCGCACCATCACACGGATAGAAATAGGTGCTATAGGTTTAGGCCACAATGGAATCTCAAAACAAGTTTTTTCAACCATTCGCCTTCTTTACCAAAGAATGCCAGAGCCACAAATTCGTATTCCATTGTTGAAGCCGGTGATGCAAGTTTGCTTCTTGGATGCCCAAGAAATTGCACCTCCACCAAGTAGGAATACCCACCAGCGGTAGATCGAATTGTCTTCGCAGTTATCGATCAAACTTGCATCGTTGTAACCTTCAACACCGATGGATAACCAAGATATGAAAGACTATAATCCATAGTTCTCTTCAAATACTTCATTCTCGCTATGAGCTGCTGCCGATGATGAGCACTAGGATTACTAGTATACTGCTCAATTTTCCCACTTTAAAACCAATATCGTGTCTTGCACAAGTCATGGCATACATCGTGTGACCAATTACCCTAGAATGCTCAAGTCGAGATACGACTTTGCCATTATTAGGCATCGCCTTCTCACAAGTATCCATAGGAGTACTCATCGAGTACAATCAAAGTAATTGAATTTCAACACCTTCTCAATATAATGAGACCGAGATATAGAAATTCTTTTACTTTCATGTTTAATCCTTATACCAAGGATAACATCGACCTCCCCCATGTCCTTCATGGAGAACCTTGATGACAAAAACTCCTTTGTCGGTCAACCTCGATTTTGATCGACGCCAAAGATCAACATGTCATCAACATATGTAGACAAATGATGACTCCTTTACCGATTCATCAAATTTTCTATATACACATTTGTCGACGGTTAAGAACATAACCACTAGACAAAACCACTTCATCAAATTTTGATGCTATTGCTTAGGTGCACCGCTAGTCCATAAAGAGACTTAATCGCCATACACCTTGTTTTCACCGCGAGTACGATGAAGCCCCGAGGTTGGTTCATATAAACCTCCTCTTCCAATTCACCATTCAAGAAAGCTGTCGTCACATCCATCCGATGAATAACCGATTGCGAATAGATGCCATAGCAATCGCCAGCCTTTATAATAATCGACACGCGCCACGGCGTTATAAGTATCAAAATAGTCTATTCCCGACTTTTGTTTAAAGCCCCGAATGACTAGTCTAGCCTTCAACTTTTCAATAGTTCCATCCACCTTCATTTTCCTTTTGAAAATCCATTTGCAACCTGTAGGTTTGCAACTGTGAGGTAGATCAACCAACACCCAGTGTTGTTGCCCATGATGGAATCCATCTCATCATTGATTGCTTCTTTCCGAGAAAGCAATGTCCCGGGACTCTCATTGCTTCTTCAAATGTCTTGGGATCATCCTCAACAATGAAGCAATAGGAGAATTGGTGGAGAGACCTCATTCCTAGTTCCTTCAACCAAGTATAGTTGAAACTCGAGGTCCAAATGACTTTGGAGTCCCGACCCTTTTGCTCTTCCTCGAAGCACAGTTCAAGTTGTCGAACCACAACCTCATCAGTGGACCACCGATGGTTCATCATCGAGGACCTCGATACACTGCAGCATGAGTTCCATTAGGAATCCTCTCGACTTGTTCAGGGACCATGAGAATCTATTCTCATCAAAGTTCGCATCCCTTGATTCAATTATTGAGTTAATTGAAATATATTCATTAGGTTCAATAACATAGAACCTAAAAGCCTTGGAATGCTCAAGATATCCAACAAAGATGCGATCGATGCCTCTTTCACCCAAAGTTTTCATCTTTGGATCGTGGAGTCTCACAATGTACTCTACAACCTCAAACCTTGATAGTTCGAGTTGGGTTTCCTTTTAGTCCGTAGTTCATAAGTGGTAACCTTGTTCCTTTTGTTGGGAACCCTATTTAACAAATAGCAAGTCGTTAACATAGCTTCACCCCGTAACCCTGACTCGATCCCGAATAGGACAACATGGAATTAACTATGTCCTTGACTTACTGCTTTTTCCTTCCGTAAATACCATTTCTTTGCCGAGTAGCAGGCGCGATCGTTTCATGGATTATTCAGCAGATCGAAGTACCGAGTATCCATGTACTCACCTCCCTATCGGCCCTTAATCTTTTGATCAAAGACCCAAGTTGTAATTCAACCACATTTTAAACACTTTGAATTTATCTAATGCTTCATCCTTGGTATGTATGAGATAGACATAACAAAATCTAGAAGTGTAGGACCACTTACGATATATCAACCTTATCACGAAATATCCACGCTAACCAAAGTTATCGTAGAACTCGTGAAACCCAAACACAAACATATGTCGTAAAACAAAGAAGGAAAGATTAAGAGATGGTGACTTGATGTTTATATAAAACCGTGTATATGTTGTGAATAAGATATACAAACAATAAGTTGTATATTTCTTGAGAGAGAAAATACACACACACACACACACTTTCAAGCACACCCCTCAAATGACATACTTGAGGGGTTTATATAGTACAAGAGGATGATGCCCTAAGGCTTGGCCATGGGCCTCGAGTGGGCTTGGACATGGATTGGGTTACTTGGACTTATACAAGGCTAGCTTATCTTAACTAATGCCCAATTAACAGCCCAATCCACGAGCCCTTTGACTATTCTTCTAGATATCTAACACGCGTTACAAAGTTCCTAAATGTGAATGACCATCACTTCTAATAAAAACTATTATACTAACAATCTCCCCACAAAGGGGTGGTCATTCAAAAGATGCTCCACTTGATTAGGTCATTACTTTCCTTGAGCTTGAACTTTGTGTGTAGATATAGAATAGTCTTGTTTCTTTGTTCCTTCATGCTTTGTGATCGAGATAATGTGGTTGTCTACCGTTGCCAACTTGTTGGTTAGGTATCTCACGTCTTTCTCCACCATGCTCACACTTCTATTTGACTTTGAGTTTCCAATGATGAAGTTCTCGAGTCTTTACACTTTGTAGATTCTTTGACATTGATGAAGAATCATCTTTAACTTTGAGTTGCCTTTGATTTTGATGAGAACTTTCATGTGTTGTTGGTATGAGCATGTGGCTAGTCTCGCACGATCCATCCGATCCGGAGCTTCCATAAGAAGAAACATAAAAGCAGGTTAGTAATAAGTTGGTTCCGGCACTTACAAGTTTGAATTTCGAGGGTGTTAACGACATAGTGTGAAAACACGTCTCTAATTCTCACAGAGGCCGTTCTGAGCTGAGTCCCACAAGTGAGATAGCGCGATATACCAAAGTACATCTGATTCTCGATGAGTCGTTGAAGTACAACGAAGCATCACTTCCACGATGTGACCGCTTGAGACACACTAAGCGTAATCCACGGGGAGTTACAAGTGACTGCCGTCAGTACATGATGTTGACCCGGCAGAGTTTCCATTCAATCATTCAAGATCACGGATGTGAAACTTCTCATAAATGTTACGGCGAGATTGCTAAGATCTGCGTAGGACTCTAGAATATATCACTTGTGCCCTTATTGATGAACAACAAGCGATGTCATGTCATGTGTTCCTATGAGATCTTTTGATGAATCTCGTGGCTCTAGACTCAATAGTGCATTTGGTTTTCACAGCGGAGACTAGGGAGAGGGTCTCCTTCTTAAATATCAACAATCTCTAAGAGAAAGTCGATAGATTATGTAGGGTTCGGTGAGAATGAAACAAATCCTTTTAAGAGAATTGAGTGGCTAGAAGGTTTAGTGTAGTGCGCCCATTGGGTCCATGACGTCTTTGTCTTCAATACCGGTGTCATCTAGTGACAACCCGGTAGTAGATGAATTGAACCGGTTTTGCCCTAAGGTTGAATATGGAGGCTATTTCTTTTCACCCTTTCTTTTACATTTCTTTTAATTCTTCAACCTTCTTTTCTCCTTTCTCACATTACTCCTTTTTCAATCATTCCTAAGGACTTCTAGTTCTAAACTATTGGTGATGTCCTTGGGTAGATCCCTCCGCTCTAGCGGATCATAGGACAGTTATTCTAACCTTAGTCACCTTATAACTCCATGGTACATCCTATTGTTGCCATAAAACCATTTTCTTGAAAATCTCTCAGTGTTTATGATTGAAAACATGTTTGAGACACTCCAAGAGTTTTATATTTTCGAAACACTCCCCTTCACATGTGCTTATAAGTTTTGACGTAAATCGCACATAGAGGGTAGAGTTCGCACTTTTTGAATTGATCGACTTTAAATGAACAAGACCGATTCGAGACACGTTTACATCACTAGAGAACTAGCTTGAAATTATTACCCGTCCTGGTCAAGTCCATAGAAAGTTTCTCGAGATGGTACATGATTTCTCGTCAATTCATTTGTTTCGTCTGAGTCGAGCTCATTTTGAGATTTAAACACCGATCATTAAACATTTTGATCACATTTTAATCACGTCTCCTCTCCCTCAAAAATAGCATATTCGTGATATTTTTGATATCAACGGATTAAACAACATTTTAGAATCTTTTGGGGAGACATACGGATTTGATTTAAGCATGAATTTGGAACAATTTTGTTTTATACTCCCCATAGCAAAGCATATTTTCATCTGAAAAATTTAGAATCAATTAAGGGTTTAGAGGGAGTTATCTTGGTACCATGTGAGAGATTTTGAAAAATCTTTTTGAAAATTTCGAATCAATGTATCATAAGATGAAGATTTTAAAAATCTTTTGAAGATATTGAAGAAAAATTATCTTCATTTGTTTGAGGATAAGTGCTCGATATTTATGAAAATCGATTTTGCGTAGCACTTTCCTTTCTTTAAAGATCGGGTTGCAAGCTGGAAATACTTACAAGCCATTGTTTTAGGAAAAGTGCTTGAAAAATATTTAAAACCTTTAATTTTGATATGCACTTTCCTTTCTATGAAGCGCTGGGTCTGAATCGATGTGTCCGAAGCCATTAATTTGAAGTCCGGGTTTCGTCTTGAAGTATCTGAAAGCCATTAATTTGAAGAAATTTTGAGAAGCGACATGTTTTAGAAAACAATTAAAGAACTCTCGCTCAAGCATACATACATACCCGTATCATTGTTGAATGACATTTTAGAAAGCGTACAAAATATCGATTATACAAGAGACATGTCGTGAGAAGAATATTTTTGTATTTTGATTTTCTAATGTTTTTGTATTTTTGAAAATTTTCTATTTTTGTATTTTTCTTTGTTGGTTTTATAAAAGAAATGGAAAATCAAAGATAGAAGATAGAGAAAATGAAGAAGAATATTTTCTGAAATTGGAACCCTCGATGAGCTAGGTTACGAGATATTTGATTCACGCAACCAAAAGGCGAAGAGATTTCACAAATAACGATGTTAGAAGTACAAGATTCCTCACGGTGAGGGTGATCACTATCAACGGTTTTAGTGGTTTTGACTTCCTTATCTTGATGAGTTTCACTATTATACGTGTTGGTGCAAGTATCAAAATCTTTCTGGGAATCCATCTAAGACCTACTTTGTTGAAAACTTTTCCGTGGGAATCCACCCAAGGTAAGATCTAGGAGTTGTTTTCTTATCGATTCAATGAAGACTCATTTTTGAAAAGCTGCGTCACGAAGAGATCCACCTATTAGGTTTCTTTTCCATGTTCATTTTGTCAAGCGGGTTTGTTTCTATAGGAGTCTTAGTGGATTGTGCCTGGTACGAGAATTATCTTTCTTGAGATATTGTGAGACACATGCCTCATGATTGGTGAAAAGACACATTTTTACATGTAATGGACAATTTCAATATTCTTGTTTAAAACAATGACTTTAACTTTGTCACTACGGTCTTTTGAAATTGATTCTTGTTCGAAAAGACTTAGAATTCCTAGTGTTGTTTTCTAAGGGCATAGCATTTTCTTTTGCCCAACTACTCTTAGATGCAAGCCAATCCTAGTCTTTTGTAGAGTGTTCCTAGGTAATGGTTTACTACTAATAGCGATGCCTTGAAATCTTGTAGAATTCATCACCCTAGATGTTGCACCTAGAATTCGTCTTTTCAGTGCATGCCTTTTTCCTAGCTTCTTTTAGATAGTGATTGTTGATCATGTTGTTAGAACCAACAGATTCTTTAACTAGATTTGTGGTCACATTCATTTACTATTCCTAGAAATACCATGAGTAATCACCTTTTCTTTATCAAAAGCAGGTTTTCAAAACCTTTGACAATTCTCTTTTAATAGGCGGGGGCTGTGGGGTAATTTTTGACAAATCATTTTTCTCATTGACTCTTGGAGGAGGTCGAGAAATAGACATTTTGGTTTGAAACCGGTTTTGGAACATTTGTTTTCTCCTCAGATCAATGGTTTTGCAATCTTAGTATCCTGACCTTCCTTTTAGACATCCATTTGAGCTCTCAAAAGATCATTTTGCTCTTGCATGTCCTTGTAGGCACGCTCATATGACAGTTTGTCATACTTGCATTCCTCGGTTTTTCGATCAAGTCGTTAAAATAGGACACATTTTCTATTTCAAGTTTTCAAGAGCTTTTCATATTTTGAAACAATTTGAGAGGTCTCGGTCTAGAGTCTTTCATGATCTTCAAGTAATATGTTTGTAAAATGATAGACATAATATCGATGAGTCGAAACATCTTGAAGAGTGAATCATTTAGATTTTCCAAAACTTTGATGTGTTCAACACTTTCATTAGCTTGCTTTACCGGTTTATGGTCCTTGACAAAGTCATTTGTTTCTTTCAAAAGGCTTGTTCAAAATGAATTACCCTTGAGTTGATGTTAGTCGGTGAGGGGCAATTGAGTTTCAAAAACTTTTACATGTTCAATATCAAAACTATTAAACCGGATGTTTGTTGTAATATTGGTTTTAGTTTTCCTTGTCTCTTGAAGATCCATGATTCTAGTTTTCACATTTTCCAAAATACTTGCGCATCACTTGTGTTAAAAGGATTGTTCAAGACATTTGTTCAATGTTCAAAGAGATTTGGAGACAACAACCGGTTTTGAAATGATTTTGAAGTGGTGTTGACACTTTGTTTGAAACACTTGGTTTGGTGGAAAACGTTGATTGAGAAACAAGCGAAATACCATTAATTTGGTTCCATTTATTATAATCAATAGGTTTGATTTCGGATGTTTTTGTTTCATTTTGATCTACTCTCCTCGAGATAGTTCCAACGTTTCAGAGAGTCATGCACAATTATAGGTTCATGCAAAGGTTTTCCATTGTTCAACACATTCCGAGATTTCGAGCTTTCTTGAGGAAACAGGAGGTGAGTTACCAAGAGCCATTTTACGTATCGTATGAAAAATCGGATTTACTTGATTAGAAAGCATCTTGTTTGTCTTAGCGGAATTACCGTTGTAAGAAGTAAATTATCCAATTTTTGATTGTTTCATTTTTATCCGAATTTCATCAAGAAGAGAATCTTCTCGTTTTGAAAATCGACAATCAACTGTTTCTTTTCTTTTCAAGATCGAAAATGTTGCTTTTGTTTAGAAAGTTGGTCATTTAGATCGAAAATTCCTTGTTTAAAGATTTTATTTTCAAGTTCAAATTCACATCAAGTGTGTCATACTTGAGTTGCAATTGTTTTCTCTTAAAAGCAGAATCTCGATAACCAATTTCTAATTCGGACATTTTGTTTGTATGAAATTCATAGGCTTTGGCGTGCTCCTTGTAACTTTCAAGCTCGCGGTCAATTTCTTATTCGCGGCCTTAACCTCGCGATTGACCTTACTCACTTTTCAATTTCAATGCCACGTTATTGATTAATGATTCAAAATAGGCACGTGTTTCCTCATCGGCCTCGATGATTTTGTGCCACACGGCCTCCACTAGGATCCACATCCGGAGTTTTGAGTTAGTATTGCTACAACTCGGATTGTCCATGTATGTATCATAAGTAGGTCTTGATGTCACGAATCTTCGTTCATCATGAGTAAACCGATTAGCAACATTACTATAATTTGGTACCTCATTGAGTGAATCTGTGTCATAGACCGGAGGTGTATCAAAAGTAGCACTTGATGTTGTGTCTGGCGGTTGTTGTCAGAAGATGTAGCTTGCATTATCATTTGTTTTCTCTGCCGGTCTCGGATACGTAAATTGTATTCCTCGGCCAGTCAACTCTATTCCCAATTTTTCTTTCTTTGGTAACAACACCTGTACTTGAGGTTCTGGAGGTAGCATGTCGAACCGGCGATACCTGAATCTTGGCTTTGAGGTTCGGAGGTAGCATTCTCGAACCAAGTCATAAAACAGCTTATTCCCATTTTGATATCCCATATTCGATTCTGTCCGACCCCTTGATGTCCAACATCTTGCCCCGCATATTGCATCGATTCCCCATCTCAGATACCCGTAGCAAATCCTTGTCGATTCTCGATAACATCTCCCATGTGTCCTTCTTGACTCATATGAATACTTGGTGGAGAAAACTGCGTATTGTATGATGAAATCCATGGGTTGTTGTTATTCGGTGTAGAGTAACCACTGATGTTTAATGCATTATTGGCGAATGCAGCAATAGCATTTATGACAGCAGTTGTATAACGATCTTGCATGGTTGCCATTGATGAAGGTATGTAATGATAAAGTTGATGTAGGATCGATTCAACGATAAAGGAGTTGTGGTTGATGAAGATTAAGCTCAGTTGAGGTGTTTCTGAAAGTCGTACTCGTGACCTTGGTTCTTAAAAACATTTCGCCCAAAATTTGAAATTCACGATAAAAATCAATTCTAAGGTCGTATGAAAATTTTGAGTTATGACAATTTTGACGCCAAATTTGACCGAAAAATTTGAATTTAGGCCCAAAATTTGAATTTTTGACCAAAATTTTCACGCTTAAACCAAAATTTGAATCTCGTAAAATTGAACGTTTAGTCTCCTCAAAATTTAAATTTTACTCAAGTTTTCCGCCAAAAGAGCTTAGGCGTAGAAACATAAGTTACGAGTAGACAAGGCATAGGCGTAGGATCTTATGCGTGGGATGCTTAGGCGTAGGAATCCTTAGGTGTAGGAAATTCTTATCGTGAGAACCCAACTTACGCGTAGCAAAGAGTGCTTACGCCGTGGGAATAGCTTACAGCGTGGGAATGGCTTACTGGCGTAGGAATGGCTTACGCGTAGAATCCAAAAATCCTTTACACTATCACGGTGTAAAAGATATCCAAAAGTCAGTGTTCCACAAACTTATCCAAGTGAGGAAGCACGAGTCACCGTTATAGCTTGATTTAGTGTCTAAATACTCATCATTTTATACCTTTTAGATCGCAAAACATCCGAAAACACTCGAAATGCATCAAAATGATAAAATATCACAAATAAGTGTTTTATGTGTTTCAAATGCAAAATACCAAAATCGATGAAAACGATATCAAGTTTGCATAATTAGCGCTTTAGTCCCCCAAGTTTCAAAAGTTGTCAAATCTAGTTCCTCGGTTATTCCAAAAATTATAAAAGTCATAAAAGTCCTAAGGATTCATGAGTTGTCAAAAATAGTCCTTTGAAGTTAAAATCACAATTTACAACTTTGGTCCCTCAAGTTTTAAAAATGTCAAAAATAGTCCCTGGATATTCAAAAAAGTGAAAATAATCAAATGTGGTCCTTGTATTATTCATAAATGGCAGGTTTGGTCCTTGTGTTAATTTTGAAATATTGGCAGGTTTAACCCCTTAAGTTTGGCCGAATTGCATAAATGGTCCTTGTATTAATAACAAAACCAATCTTGACCCTTGGACCTTGAACCCCTGAGCCAGTTCAAAACCAATTTTTAACCCCCCCAAATGAACCCCCAGCGTATTAATAAAACCTCGGTCAAATAGTCAACGCGCGCCAAAACCAGAGATACTGTTCACCTTCCTCTTCCTCAACTGCAAACCAAAACCAGGGTGGTTTCCACCTTTCCACCTCACCTTAACAGCTGTTTAACAACTCCCCTAACACCTCCACAAACACCAAAACTCTTTAATTGCAAAACCTACTGCTCCACTAAAAAGACTTTTTGGCGCCAAAATTGCCAAATGGACAGTCTTGATGAATTGTGAGGATCCAATGGTTCAAGTGAAGTGGGAAAGTCTCAGAGGTCGACCAAGAGCCCAAAAAGATCTTTATAAACAAGAAGGAAGCAATGTATAAGACTATCTAGCTTAATTTTAATTAATGTATGTCGAATAGTGTAATTTTACATTTCCAGTGTAATTTAAAGCTTTCAAGCACTTTCTTAAGTAATCTCAAGTATTGTAAATCTTTTCAATAAGCAATTTCAAGTTTCAAGTTCCAATTCGGTTTATGCAATTTTCATTTCAAAATCTCATGTTATCTTAAAGTTGTTTATAGTTGTTGTTAAGGACTGAATAAGCTCACTTAAGCTCCTAGAAAGCTTTTCTAAGCTTTTAGAAACTTTAAAACTCAGTTTAGTATCAAAAAGAAAAATTACCAAAAATACAAAAAAAAAATTAGTTATAAATCAAAAATCATGGATAAGATGATCAAGAAGCTGGAGTAGGGTGAATATTGGATTGCCTTGGGTTAGAAGCTTTGTGGAAAGCTATTAGGAGTGGTCTTATGCTTTGGTTCTCATTTTTCACTTGGAATCCATCTTGTAAGCTTTTCCTCCATTTTATGCATTTCACTGTTTAAGTTGTTAATTAGCTTAAAGCTTTGTATCTTTATGTTTCCTAGTTGTAGTTAAGTGTAATTAAACAATAAATCAAGTTGTTTGTTAATTAGAATTTATAGTTGTTAAGAATTTTATTTTGATGTGTTATAAGAGCATAATTATCATTCTTGATTTTTATGTTGTTATTGTTGTTGTTTAAAGCTTATTTAGTCTTAATATATGATATTATAAGATCTTAAATCGCTGGCATGGTCTCAATCTTTGAAATCATTTGAAAATCTTCAAATCGCCTAGTTAAGGGTTGTTTGGGTTTCTTTGAGTTAATTGGGATAGAGGTTGTTTGTGTTGTTGCTTGTTGTTGTTCGTGTCACATAAGCATCTAATAACCCAAAGAAACCATAAACACTAGTCCTTATTTGAAAAAAAGTCAAAAATACTTTTAATCTTACTTAACTAGTTAACTGTTAAGATTTGACATATAAAACTCATCATAGTAGCTTATAACTTGGTCACATAGCTTAATTTCATTTTATTTTAGGTTAATATAACATAATCAGTGAGTAGGATTGATATAAAGTTCATATTAGTCAACTTATTAGTGTTATATAAAAAGTAAAATTTTAGGCTTAGTCAGTTTTTGAATAAAATAGATAATTTTATATAGGACTTAATTTTGAGTTTCAAGATTTGAGCTTTTGGGATATTAAAATATAGTTGCTCATCTTTATCATAGTAATTTTTATAATTTTTAGTTAGCTAGTTTAACCGCTTATTTCTTAGCTTATTTTGACCACTTTTCTAAAATAGTGCCACGTGCTGTAGTTGAGCGACCCTTTTCACAAGCTCATCAAGAGCTTATTAGTGAACCTCGACTTATGAACCTTGGCTTTTGGAAAGCCAATCTAGCCATTTCACAGGGACCGGTTGCTTATTTTCCATTTTGCAGCTTATTTGGTAGGGCTTCAACAAGCTTTTAGTTTGTCCCATTTCTTGTACACACTGACTCAGTACATACTGAGTCATTGATCAGTGATTACAAGCTTTTTCAAAAGCTTGTCATAAGCTCATCAGTGGACCCTAGGGGTTGTTCTTGGTTCCTTTAAGCTCACAACCCAGCTGGCTATCTGTTTCAGCCAAGTTTGAGAGCTTAAGCTCTATGGACCCCACTTGTTTTGTCCTTTTAACTTTGTCCCATAACTGTCTTAGAACATAAAGAAGTTAAAGTGCTTATTAGCTTATTAAAGCTTATCAGTGTGATTCTCTGTGTTTTCTAGCTTAATCTAAGTTTCTTTAACTTATTTATACCTTATTTTATCTTTGGTTCCGGTTTGTAAGCTTGTTTATGCGTTTAAAACATCAAAATAAGCCATAAGCTCAACTGTTAAGCTCTTTAGCTTTCAAACTGCTTATTTTTAAGTTGTAAAATTTTTGTTTTCATAAAAGTTGCTTATAATCAGTAGTATAGTAGTTTTGAAAAAGAAAAACCACAAAAACATCATTTTAAAAATAGTGATAGCGTTTATTTAATAGAAATTAGCTTTTTAATTTTCTTTTTCAGCTTATTATTAAGCACTTTCAGTTTTTATAATTTTCTTAGATTTCTGTCATCATAGGATAATTTTATAAAAAATTTCATAATTTTCTTAGCTTGTTTAGTATTTATTAGAATTTAAAATAGTTAAAAAGTATTAAATAATTAATAATAAATAAATAAAAAACATAAAAAATATCTTTTTAGTTTTAAAATTAGTTTTATAAAATTTTAGATTTTTCTAAGTTAAAATTTCATTTTTCCAGGTTAATTTTATATTTTCTTTTATTTAAGTGTATTTTAAATACTTAATAAATAGTAATTAATTAATAATAAATAGATAAAAAGTGTAAAAAAATATATTTTAAGTTTTAAAATAAGTTTTATAATATTTTAGATTTTTCTAAGTCATAATTCCAATTTTCTAGCTTTATTTCATATTTTATTATATTTTAGTGTATTATTAAATAGTTAAAAATAGTTTTTAATTAATAATAATTAAATAAATAGTTATAAAAATAATTTTAATTTTCTAATAATTTTCTTTTATTATTAGGATTATAAAAATATCATTTTCATATTTGTAGGTCTTTTATTTCTTTTAAATTCACTTTTATTTTGTACGTTTACGTAGAACTTAATAAACGTACGTATTTACGTTTGTTTAATCTGATTGTTGTGCTTTATAGTTCTGTATTCAAATACCATTCCAATTAATCAATAGTGTAATTTTCAATCAAAATCCTTTACGATCATTATCCTTAGTGATCATTCGACATCCGAACGCTTTTAAGCACCATTAATCCTCCGTGGGACTTAACGACCCGGAATCCACTATATTCCAAGGAAATTGCATTGGTTTTAGACTGTTTGAATTTTATTACGGTTGACCATTCACAAGTGGTTGACTTGTGTAATAAACTTGACGGTTGGGATCCAATCAAATTTTGGCACTACTGGGGAGGCTTTAGCGTGTTTTAAGCATTCTCGAGACCCATACTTGCACATATACCACATTTTATAAAGCTTTTTTAAAAGTTATCAAAAGTTCATTAACACTTTTCCTAAAGTGTTAACAACACCAAAAAAATATAAAACAACAAAACAATCGTAACGTTCTCTATCTTGAATTTTCTTTAAGGTGATTCTTAAAGAGGTACGATTTGGTTAAAACGAGACGATTCCAAAAATATTGTCCAAAAGTATTTAAACCCTTAGCACAAATCCATACCTACGTCTTTTCAGTGGTACTTAATAAATACATAAAAATCAACCACCGCAAATCAAGGCAAGACACCTACCAACTGGGTGTGAACATTAATAAGTTCCCAATCTTAAAGATCAAAACTTACCTTTGTGTCCCGGTGATTTGGTGTACCTTTTCAAAGAAGCCATTTCATTTGTGATTATTGGTTTAAGTTCACTTGTCGCTTGCCTCGCATTTGTTTTTGCCGACCTTTTTATACTTAGTGCATGCGATTCGCTCTTCCACTCTACAAGTCCACTTTACGAGCTTGCAAATATTCCTTGTAGCGTGAGGGCGTTATGCTCCTTGACCGTGGTCGAGGAACGCCTAGTACCACCACCCCCGTCAGAATGGCGAAGACAAACCTATGAACGAGCTTCTCCAAGCACCCATCGAGGGTTACGGAGATGCCATTATTGTCCAGCCATTGTGGTCCGATACCTTCGAGCTCAAACCGGGTTGCTTAATCTTGTGACCCAAAGCCAATTTTATGGTTTTGAGCGGATGATCCTCATGCACATATTCGATGGTTCAACAAGATTGCATCGACCATCAAATACAAGAATGTCCCACATGAAGCAATTAAGCTTCTTACATTTCCCATTCTCTCAGAGGACAAGCCCGAATTGGCTTCGAGAAACAACCCCTCGCTCCATTGAGACATGGGAGGATTTAGTCACTAAGTTTGTTAACGAATTCTATCCTCCATCCCGAACTACAAGTCTTAAGAATGAGATAATGAAATTCTCTCAAAGATTTGATGAATCATTCGGGAGGCATGGGATCGTTATAAAGAGTTGCTCAAAGTGTCCACATCATGGTTTTACCGAGTTAATGCAAATGGATACTTTCTACAATGGTGCGAGACAAGCCGACCAAGACTCTTTAAATGCCTCCGCGGGAGGTAATTTCTGAGCAAGACCACAAAGAAGCCTTGCAAATCATTGAAAACAAGTCCCGTGTCCGCCCTTTTCGAACAAAGACATATCAATCTCGATGTAATGCGGGACCTTCTACTTCATCTCACGTGAGTACATCTAGCACCGATGCTAAACTTGACAAACTCATCGATGTCGTTTCGAGCTGGTTCTTGCTAACCAAAAGAAAGTCACTTTTACACGCACACCATCACATGGTGAAGTAAAGAAAGTCGAGGTCTGTGTTACTTGTGGTGGCCCTCATGCATACTACAACTGATCGCCACCGATGGTAGTCCGCTTGAAGCCAATGCTATAGCTTGCGACTTCACATCGTGGAGGTAATCACCGTCCTCAAAATGAACCAAACTACCGTGCTAATACTTATCGTGGACCACGGTTTTAACCAAATCTAACATACAAAACCGAATCGAACCAACCTAGAATGAACCAAGGTTATCAAAACCAAGGTAATTTCTATCCGGACCAAATCAAGGTTTCCAACATCAAGGAAACCTTAATCAAAACAATTTCAATCGAGGGAATCAATTTCAAGGAAATGTAAATCCTAACCAAGGAATTTTCAACAACAAGGTCATAATCAAAACATACGACCTCAAAATTTCCCTCCACCTCCTCCGAGACCATCATCGATGAGCTATTGAAGCAATTCATGAAATCCCAAGATGAAATGAACAAAGTTGTTGGTCGCTAGATCGCCGATCTAAAGAAGTCTTTAAATGATCAACCCTGGGCTCGTGAAAACTTCCGAGTAACACGATCGCTAACCCGAGGGGCGATGCAAAGCGATCACAACCGAAGTGGTGTATCATACGATGGACCCGCTTATTCCTACTACCTCTTCTTCTTCTCTCCCGAAGGTAGTGGAAAGTGAACACGAGGCAACAAAGGACAAGGAACCTACTAATAACGGAGGTACCAACGATGTCCATCCTCAAGTTGTCCCGAAACCCAAATCCAACCCGAGGAGTTGTTTTGAACCTCCTGTAGCTCTGTTGAAAACCCCAAATCCAAAACTTCTATTCCTTACCCATCACGTTTGAATGAGCAAAAGCTCCTGAAAAGGCGATCATCAAATGGACAAATTTTTTCAAATTTTCCAAGAACTACATTTTGACATAAGCTTTATGGATGCTATCATCTCGATGCCCAAGTTTGCATCAACTCTCAAACATATGTTAAGCAACAAGGAAAAGCTGTTTGAAGTGGCAAAACTCCTTCTGAGCGAGAACCGCTTCGTGATTATCTTGAAGAAGCTTTCCAAAGCTTGGAGATCCTGGAAAATTTCTCTTACCTTGTGTATTTCCGGGAATGGTTGAATGCTTTGCCTTAGCCGATCTTGGTGCAAGCATTAACTCGATGCCTTATTCAATATGGAAGAAACTTTCTTCCTGACCTTACCCTACATGCATGACTCGAGCTTGTGATCGTACAATATCCCGTCCACTTGGCATTGCCGAGGACGATTCGCGAAAGTAGGAAAGTTCCATTTTCCGGTGACTTTGTGGTTGTTGACTTCGATGCGATCATCGGGTTCCTCTCATTGTTGGACGAGGATTCACGAGAACGGGCCGTGCTCTCATTGATGTATTTGAGCAAGAAATCACATTACGTGTAGGTAATGAAGTCGCCACCTTTAACCTTGATCAAACTTTGAGGTACTCCGCAAACTATGATTACGAGTCGGTTAACCGAATAGATATCATTGATGTTGCTTCAAGTGTACTCTCAAGAAGTTCTTGGTTATGATCATAATTCTTGAGTGATAATCTCACTCATTCATCTCAACCCATCATCGCCAATTCTACTCCTTCTCTCACTCCGTTTGAGGAAAGTGACTTCATCTTGGAAGAGATTGAAGCATACTTGTCTAGTGATTGGTTCCATGGGAAATTGATCACGCTCCAATCAACATCGAGGGGACATACTTCTCATTGAAAAGTTGCTTAATGATGATCCATCATCACTCCCTCCCGTCGAGCTTCATAACAAGGTCAAGTCGGTTGAGAAAACTCAAGAATTTCCCAAGTCGAACTTAAGGACTTACCACCTCATCTCGAGTATGCATTTCTTGAGGGTGATGATAAATTACCTATCATTATTGCTTGAGATTTGAGTAAAGATGAAAAGACTGCTCTCATAAAGGTCTTGAAGTCACACAAGCAAGCAATTGCTTGGAAACTCTCCGACATTAAGGGTATCGACCCTAAGTTTTGTACTCACAAAATATTGATGGAGGATGATTTCAAGCCAGCAGTTCAACATCAGAGACGAGTAAATCCAAAGATTCATGAAGTTATTAAACAGGAGGTTATCAAACTTCTTGATGCATGATTAATTTACCCGATCTCATATAGTCCTTGGGTTAGCCCAATTCATTGTGTTCCTAAAAAGGGTGGCATAACTGTTGTCACAATGAAGAAAACGAGTTAATTCCAACTCGGCCGGTAACGGGATGGCGTGTTTGCATTGACTATCGTAAGTTGAATGACGCCACCGAAAGACCATTTTCCTCCACCCTTCATGGACCAAATGCTTGAGAGATTAGCAGGGAGCGAGTACTATTGTTTCCTTGATGGTTTCGGGTTATTTTCAGATCCCATTGATCCACGGGATCAAGAGAACCACATTCACCGCCCATATGGAACTTTTGCCTACTGGGACGTATGCCATTTGGTCTATGTAACGCCCGCACGCTCCAACGATGTATGATGGCCATATTCCACGACATGATCGGAAACAATGGAGGTGTTTATGGATGATTTCTCGGTCATTGGGGACTCATTTCAAACATGTCTCTCCCATTTAGATAAAATGCTCAAACGGTGTGAAGACACCAATCTTTGTCTAAATTGGGAGAAGAGCCACTTTATGGTCAAAGAAGGCATAGTCCTTGGCCATAAGATTTCAAAAAATGGGATTGAGGTTGATAGAGCAAAAGTCGATGTTATTGCTAAATTACCTCATCCTACTACCGTCAAAGGTATTAGGAGTTTTTAGGTCATGCCTGGGTTTTATCGCAGATTCATACAAGATTTTTCTAAAATCGCCTACCTATGACTCATCTTCTTGAAAAGATGCTCCTTTTATCTTCTCACCGAGTGCATCAAGCTTTTGAAACATTAAAGAAAAGCTTCTATCACACCCATTCTCGTTGCTCCCGATCGACTTGCCTTTGAGCTCATGTGCGATGCAAGTGATTTTGCTATCGGTGCGGTCCTAGGGCAACGCAGAAACAAGCATTTTCACCTATCCACTACGCGAGTAAGACTATGGTCAAGCTCAAACCCATTACACCACCACGGAAAAAGAATTATTAGCGTGGTGTATGCGTTTGAGAAGTTTCGCCATACTTAATCTTGACCAAATGCGTGGTGTATATGGATCACTCGGCTCTCAAATATCTCTTTGCAAAACAAGATGCAAAGCCGAGATTACTCAGTTGGGTTCTCCTTCGCAAGAATTTGATATCATTATACGTGATAAAAAGGAGCCGAGAACACGGGTCTGGCGATCATCTCGTCCGATTAGAAACCCTCACCAAGATGTTTTCGAGAAAGGAAATAAATGAAACATTTCCTCTCGAGACACTCAATGCGGTTTCTTTTAGGTGAAACTCTACCACCCCATGGTTTGTCGACTTCGAAATTACCATGCGGGTAACTTCATAGTGAAAGGAATGTCGACCCAAGAACAAATTCTTCAAGGATGTTAAACATTACTCGGGACGACCCTACTTATTCAAAATCATGCGGATCAAGTCATCCGACGGTGTGTTAATGGACAAGAAGCTATGGACATTCTCAAAGCTTGCCATCTTTGGACCCAATGGGGCCATCATAGTCCAAACTACACCGCCAAAAGGTGTTTGATTCCGGGTTTTATTGGCCCACTATTTACAAGGATACCCACGAATTTGTCAAAACATGACGCTTGTCAACGCCACGGAAATATCTCTCAAAGAAATGAAATGCCGCAAAGCGCCATTCAAGTATGTGAGATTTTGACATACGGGGCATTGACTTTATGGGGCCATTTCCATCATCTCGAGGAAACAAATACATACTTGTGGTCATTGACTATTTGTCAAAATGGGTTGAAGCAGCTTTACCTACTAACGATGCACGAGTTGTTGTGAAATTCTTAAAATCTCTTTTTCTAGGTTTGGAACTCCACGAGCTATAATTAGTGATCGTGGTACACATTTCGCAATGATCAATTTGATCGTGTCATGCAAAAGTATGGTGTAACCCACCGTCTCTCATCGCATACCACCCCCAAACAAGTGGGCAAGTTGAAGTTTCCAACCGTGGTATAAAAGAATTCTTGAAATGACGAGAGGCGAAAATCGTGCATCCTCGGTCGGATAAACTAGATGACGACTTTCACGGGACTTCCGTATGACTTATAAAACACCAATCGGTGTACTCCATACAAGCTAGTGTACGGAAGGCATGTCATCTGCCGATTGAGCTTGAGCACAAAGCATACCGGCCTTAAAACATGCAAACCGATATTCGAGATAAACGGTGATCACGTAAAAGTTCAAATGAATGAATTAAATGAACTCCGTGATCAAGCATACGAGAACTCTTTGATCTACAAACAAAAGACAAAGAAGATTCATGACTCTAAAATCAAGAACCGCGTTTTCAACGTCGGTGATCGAGTCCTTCTTTTCAATTCAAGATTGAAGATATTCTCGGAAAGCTCAAGTCCCGTTGGTCGGTCCATTTACTATTGCTAAGGTTTATCCTTATGGTACTATTGAGTTATCTCAACCCGATGGTCCAAATTTTAAAATGAATGGTCATCGATTGAAACACTATTTTGGAGGACATTCCACCCATGATTGTCCGGATCTACAAACTTTCCCCATGAACCAATGAATGCGGGATCGAGTCAAGCTAATGACTGGGAATCAAAACAATAGCACACACCACATGGGTTTTCACCCGTGAATACCATCCTAGTGTGGGGAGTTGCCCCATTGTTGTATATAAGTACTCTCTAAGTAAAAAAAAAAAAAAAAAATGTATATATCAAAAATAAAATAATGGCCGTAGTATTTCCCTTTACGTTCTATGTTTCGGCATAACCACGATACTTTGAATATTGAGGGCAATATTCATTTCTAGTGTGGGGAATTCTCACGAATTTTATCATGTAATTATACCACCCAATTCCCCATTTTGGCCAAATTTTTTTGGAGTAAGTGTTTTGCACTTACTCGGCAAATGTGTCGATCCGCCATTTCTAAACCACATAAGGATTGGCTAATCCAGAGCAAGCGGCTCTTGGTAAAGATATCTCAAATCCATTTGACTTGCAATTTGCCCAAAATTGTATGGTGTTGACTCGCCATATCTTTAATTAGTGAAAAGTTGGCTAGCCCATAAGTTTATGGCTTGTGGTAAAGGCGGTTGGAAAGCCATAATTGGTAATCGACTCACCAAAGATAATATTGATAATTTATCTAAGAGTTGGCTAGTCGAGGAAGCAACGGTTTTACGGTAAAGACAAATCAAAACCGTTGAAAGCTCGTGATTTGCTCAAAATCATTTGGTTATCATTGTGCCAAGGTTCTTACATGAACCGAAACAATTGGTCGCTCCGTAGTAATGGATTTTGGTAAAGAGATGAAATCCGTTAAGTTTTCTAAAAGATTGCTAGGGACTAGCAATATCTTAGTGTGGGGATTGATGAGTGTCTAAATACTCATCATTTTATACCTTTTAGATTGCAAAACATCGAAAACACTCGAAATGCATCAAAATGATAAAAATATCACAAATAAGTGTTTTATGTGTTTCAAATGCAAAAATACCAAAATCAGATGAAAAACGTATAAAGTTTGCATAATTGGCAGTTTTAGTCCCCTAAGTTTCAAAAGTTGTCAAATCTAGTTCCTGGTTATTCCAAAAATTATAAAAAGTCATAAAAAGTCCCTAGGGATTCATGAGTTGTCAAAAATAGTCCTTTGAAGTTAAAATCACAATTTACAACTTTGGTCCCTCAAGTTTTAAAAATGTTAAAAATAGTCCTCGGATATTCAAAAAAAGTGAAAATAATCAAATGTGGTCCTTTTATTATTCATAAATGGCAGGTTTGGTCCTTGTGTTAATTTTGAAATATTGGCAGGTTTAACCCCTTAAGTTTGGCCGAATTGCATAAATGGTCCTTGTATTAATAACAAAACCAATCTTGACCCTTGGACCTTGAACCCCTGAGCCAGTTCAAAACCAATTTTTAACCCCCCCAAATGAACCCCCAGCGTATTAATAAAACCTCGGTCAAATAGTCAACGTGCCAAAACCGAGATCTTATTCACCTTCTCTTCCTCAATCGAAACCAAAACCAGGGTGGTTTCCACCTTTCCACCTCGCCTTAACAGCTGTTTAACAACTCCCCTAACACCTCCACAAACAACAAAACTCTTTAATTGCAAAAACCTACTCGTTCCAGCTCAAAAGACTTTTTGGCGCCAAAATTGCCAAATGGACAGTCTTGATGAATTGTGAGGATCTAATGGTTCAAGTGAAGTGGGAAAGTCTCAGAGGTCGACCAAGAGCCCAAAAAGATCTTTATAAACAAGAAGGAAGCAATGTATAAGACTATCTAGCTTAATTTTAATTAATGTATGTCGAATAGTGTAATTTTACATTTCCAGTGTAATTTAAAGCTTTCAAGCACTTTCTTAAGTAATCTCAGTGTATTGTAAATCTTTTTCAATAAGCAATTTCAAGTTTCAAGTTCCAATTCAGTTTATGCAATTTTCATTTCAAAAATCTCATGTTATCTTAAAGTTGTTTATAGTTGTTGTTAAGGACTGAATAAGCTCACTTAAGCTCCTAGAAAGCTTTTCTAAGCTTTTAGAAACTTTAAAACTCAGTTTAGTATCAAAAAGAAAAATTACCAAAAATACAAAAAAAAAATTAGTTATAAATCAAAAATCATGGATAAGATGATCAAGAAGCTGGAGCAGGGTGAATATTGGATTGCCTTGGGTTAGAAGCTTTGTGGAAAGCTATCAGGAGTGGTCTTATGCTTTGGTTCTCATCTTTCACTTGGAATCCATCTTGTAAGCTTTTGCTCCATTTTATGTATTTCACTGTTTAAGTTGTTAATTAGCTTAAAGCTTTGTATCTTTATGTTTCCTAGTTGTAGTTAAGTGTAATTAAACAATAAATCAAGTTGTTTGTTAATTAGAATTTATAGTTGTTAAGAATTTTATTTTGACAGTTATAAGAGCATAATTATCATTCTTGATTTTTATGTTGTTATTGCTGTTGTTTAAAGCTTATTTAGTCTTAATATATGATATTATAAGATCTTAAATCAGTGGCATGGTCTCAATCTTTGAAATCATTTGAAAATATTCAAATCAGTCAAGTTAAGGGTTGTTTGGGTTTGCTGAGTTAATTGGGATAGAGGTTGTTTGTGTTGTTGCTTGTTGTTGTTCTGTGTCACATAAGCATCTAATAACCCAAAGAAAGCATAAACACTAGTCCTTATTTGAAAAAAAGTCAAAAATACTTTTAATCTTACTTAACTAGTTAACTGTTAAGATTTGACATATAAAACTCATCATAGTAGCTTATAACTTGGTCACATAGCTTAATTTCATCTTATTTTAGGTTAATATAACATAATCAGTGAGTAGGATTGATTTAAAGTTCATATTAGTCAACTTATTAGTGTTATATAAAAAGTCAAATTTTAGGCTTAGTCAGTTTTTGAATAAAATAGATAATTTTATATAGGACTTAATTTTGAGTTTCAAAATTTGAGCTTTTGGGATATTAAAATATAGTTGCTCATCTTTATCATAGTAATTTTTATAATTTTTAGTTAGCTAGTTTAACTGCTTATTTCTTAGCTTATTTTGACCACTTTTCTAAAATAGTGCCCTGTGCACAGTTGAGTGACCCTTTTTCACAAGCTCGTCAAGAGCTTATTAGTGAACCTCAGCTTATGAACCTTGGCTTTTTGGAAAGCCAATCTAGCCATTTCACAGGACCAGTGCTTATTTTCCATTTTGCAGCTTATTTGGTAGGGCTGCAACAAGCTTTTAGTTTGTCCCATTTCTTGTACACACTGACTCAGTACATACTGAGTCATTGATCAGTGATTACAAGCTTTTTCAAAAGCTTGTCATAAGCTCATCAGTGGACCCTAGGGGTTGTTCTTGGTTCCTTTAAGCTCACAACCCAGCTGGCTATCTGTTTCAGCCAAGTTTGAGAGCTTAAGCTCTGTGGACCCCACTTGTTTTGTCCTTTTAACTTTGTCCCATAACTGTCTTAGAACATAAAGAAGTTAAAGTGCTTATTAGCTTATTAAAGCTTATCAGTGTGATTCTCTGTGTTTTCTAGCTTAATCTAAGTTCCTTTAGCTTATTTATACCTTATTTTATCTTTGGTTCCAGTTTGTAAGCTTGTTTGAGTTTAAAACATCAAAATAAGCCATAAGCTCAACTGTTAAGCTCTTTAGCTTTCAAACTGCTTATTTTTAAGTTGTAAAATTTTTGTTTTCATAAAAGTTGCTTATAATCAGTAGTATAGTAGTTTTGAAAAAGAAAAACCACAAAAACATCATTTTAAAAATAGTGATAGCGTTTATTTAATAGTAAATTAGCTTTTTAATTTTCTTTTCGACTTATTATTAAGCACTTTCAGTTTTATAATTTTCTTAGTCATCATCATAGGATAATTTTATAAAAAATTCATAATTTTCTTAGCTTGTTTAGTATTTATTAGAATTTAAAATAGTTAAAAAGTATTAAATAATTAATAATAAATAAATAAAAACATAAAAATATATTTTTAGTTTTAAAATTAGTTTTATAATATTTTAGATTTTTCTAAGTTAAAATTTCATTTTTCCAGGTTAATTTTATATTTTCTTTTATTTAAGTGTGTTTTAAATACTTAATAAATAGTAATTAATTAATAATAAATAGATAAAAAGTGTAAAAAAATATATTTTAAGTTTTAAAATAAGTTTTATAATAGTTTAGATTTTTCTAAGTCATAATTCCAATTTTATAGCTTTATTTCATATTTTCTTATATTTTAGTGTATTATTAAATAGTTAAAAATAGTTTTTAATTAATAATAATTAAATAAATAGTTATAAAAATAATTTTAATTTTCTAATAATTTTCTTTTATTATTAGGATTATAAAATATCATTTTCATATTTGTAGGTCTTTTATTTCTTTTAAATTCACTTTTATTTTGTACGTTTACGTAGAACTTAATAAACGACGATTTACGCTTGTTTAATCTTATTGTTGTGCTTTATAGTTCTGTATTCAAATATCATTCCAATCAATCAATAGTGCAATTTTCAATCAAAATCCTTACCGATCATTATCCTTAGTGATCATTCGACATCCGAACGTTTTTAAGCACCATTAATCCTCCGTGGGACTTAATGTTGGGAATTACGAAGCAGTTGATTCGCGACGGAAACAATTGATTCACCAAGAAAAGTTTCGTCAAGTAATATAAACATACAAAGTAGGAACTATGTCAAGTTTTTCATTTGAAGTAGTGAAGCATTGAAGCATCAAGCGATGGAATCATGGCATCTTGAAGCCGTGGAATCTCATCAAGTAGTGAAGCAAAGCATCTTGCCGTGGATTTCGCTAAAGTCTTGAAGCCATGGAATCATCTGAAGTGGTGAAGTACGGATTCAAGCGGTGTTGGTATCTCATTGAAGATATAATACTGGTCAAGAAGTGAAGCCGTGATTCTGTTGATATAGTGAAGCAGAGTAGGATATGCAAGCACTGTATTATTTATATATTAGCCCATTTTTATTATTGTACTGCCCAAGGTAGCATGGGCATGTGTATGGGACAAAACAAAGGTCTAGTTGCATGCTTGTCTAGGTGCATGCGTAGTCTATATGTGTTTGCATTTATTTATTTGCATGCTTGTACTTTAGTTGCATGCTTGTTCTTTTCCCAAGAAAGGGAATAGTGTTCCTTGTCTATAAAAGGAACTTAGGTCTATTGTATTGAGATAACTTTTAAGAAAAATATTCAAGAAAAACCTCTATAGAGAGGGTGTAAAGATCCATAGAGGATCATTAGTTTTATTAGAAAAACCTTGTTGGTAACTTTGATTGTGTTCTTATTATTCCGCTGTGCATGTTCAATCATTGTTATTATACACTCTAGTTGAGTCCGGATCTTGGATTTAACAATTGGTATCAGAGCGGGTGGCTCTCGATCTTGAGTTTACAAGGTTTTTCGAGGAAAAGATACCAAAATTCGTATCTGTTAATAATTTTCGTAGTCTTTTCTTTCAATGCTTTTGGTATCTTCTGCGCAGATACCAAGGTCTTTCGTAGTCTTTCTCGAGACACCATCGGTGGTTCAAAGTGTTGTCATCATAGAGATGTAATTGTTTTCTTTTTCGCTAATGTTCGAGTACAATCCTCAAGTTCAAGTGTTAAAGATTGTTGGAAAGGATTGTTGGGAAATTTTGTCATTTGATGCTACAATCCTCTAGTTCGAAATTTTTAAAGATATGGAAGCGAACTTAAATGCTACAATCCTCTTGGATTCAACAATCAAGATCATTTAAATTCCGGTTTAGGGAGGATTGTTGGGAATTCGTGAAAGCAGTGATTCTCACTGATCGGAAACAATTGATTCTCTTGAAGAAGAGTTTCACAAGTAATATAAACATACAAAGTAGGAACTATGTCAAGTTTTTCATCTGAGTAGTGAAAGCGGTGAAATCATCAAGCAATGGAATCATCAAGCATCAAGCCGTGGAATCATCAAGTAGTGAAGCGGAAGTACTGAAGCCGTGGATTCTGCTAAAGTACTGAAGCCATGGAATCTGCTGAAGTGGTGAAGTACGGATTCTGCTGAAGCAATGTTGGTATCTGCTGAAGATATAATACGGCTGAAGTAGTGAAGCCGTGATTCTGTTGATATAGTGAAGCAGAGTAGGATATGCAAGCACTGTATTATTTATATATTAGCCCATTTTTATTATTGTACTGCCCAAGGTAGCATGGGCATGTGTATGGGACAAAACAAAGGTCTAGTTGCATGCTTGTCTAGGTGCATGCGTAGTCTATATGTGTTTGCATTTATTTATTTGCATGCTTGTTCTTTTCCCAAGAAAGGAATAGTGTTCCTTGTCTATAAAAGGAACTTAGGTCTATTGTATTGAGATAACTTTTAAGAAAAATATTCAAGAAAACCTCTATAGAGAGGTGTAAAGATCCATAGAGGATCATTAGTTTTATTAGAAAAACCTTGTTGGTAACTTTGATTGTGTTCTTATTATTCCGCTGTGCATGTTCAATCATTGTTATTATACACTCTAGTTGAGTCCGGATCTTGGATTTAACACTTAACGACCCGGGAATCCACTATATTCCAAGGGAAATTGCATTGGTTTTAGACTGTTTGAATTTTATTACGGTTGACCTTTCACAAGTGGTTGACTTGTGTAATAAACTTGACGGTTGGGATCCAATCATAGCTCGAAGAAACTTCACCAAAAAGTCACGAGTAGAAGCTTATGCGTAGTTGACTTTCTTACGAGTAGAACTAGGGTTTGACCTACTCGTAAAAAATTTCAATGATTCAACCGATTTCTCTTGCATGATAGCCTTAAAAACACTCGAATAACCCAAAATGTTGACCTTTTTCACCCAAAGTGCTTAGAAAAGTTACTGAGTAGAAATGACCAATGAAACAAAATGAGTTTAAAAACGATCTAAACCCGTAAAGCTTGAAACTTTTGCGAAAAACTAAAAATTTAACACCAAATAAACCTTAAACCACAAGAATCTTTAATTTTTGGTGAAAAATGAAAGCTTTAAGCGTATCAAAAGTGTAAAACGTGAGCTTTACTGAACAGTACCAAAACTTCCAAAACAAACACAAACACTCCTAAACCATTGTTAGCGATTGATACCAATTGTAGGACCACTACGATATATCAACCTTATCACGAAATATCCACGTTAACCAAAGTTATGCGAGAACTCGTGAAACCCAAACACAAACATATCGTAAAACAAAGAAGGAAAGATTAAGAGAGATGGTGACTTGATGTTTATATAAAAACCGTGTATATGTTGTGAATAAGATATGCAAACAATAAGTTGTATATTCCTTGAGAGAGAAAATACACACACACACACACACACACTTTCAAGCACACCCCTCAAATGACATACTTGAGGGGTTTATATAGTACAAGAGGATGATGCCCTAAGGCTTGGCCATGGGCCTCGAGTGGGCTTAGACATGGATTGGGTTACTTGGACTTATACAAGGCTAGCTTATCTTAACTAATGCCCAATTAGCTTAGCCCAATCCACGAGCCCTTTGACTATGCTAGCACGATATCTAACACACGTTACAAAGTTCCTAAATGTGAATGACCATCACTTCTAATAAAAACTATTAAGGCTAACAAGAAGCATCATCAATAAATGTCACAAAGTACTTCTTATTCCCCAAAGAAGGAGTGGCATGCAAATCACACAGTCATCAGATATCGCTCAAGAGCTTAGTCTCACTACTAACACCCCGAAAGGGTTTCTTGGTTATCTTGGTCAACATGCAAGTTTTACACTTTTCAAATGTCCATGTCAAAAGGTGGATTAAACCATCCCTAGACATATCTTGCATCCTTTTATAGTGAACATGACCAAGTCTAGCATGCCAAAGGGTAGAATCGATCCCGATCATATGTGGTCACAAAGTGAAATAACACATGCGCTGGTAATATTAAGCCCGAACATTTGATTACATAAATAACCAAAACCAATAAAAACACCACGTTTAGAAAGAACAAATTTATCGATTCAATAACTTGTTTATATCCATGATTATTCAAAACACTACTTGAAACCAAGTTCTTCCCGATATCGTGAACATGAATAACATTAAACAAAGTTACAATCTTTCCGAACTAAACTTAAGATCTACACAACCACCGACCATGCACCAAGGTCGTTGACTCATTTCCATGTGAAGAATAGAACCATCATTCGATGACTCATAAGTCTTGAACCGTGTTCTATCTTTGCACACATGAATCTGTTGCACCAGTCAACCCACCACGCAATATCATCATCCCGCACATAATGAGATTCGGATATATATGTAACATAATAAATCTAAAAAGACTTATTAACCATATTTCGACCTTTCGGTGAGTTGGAAGAACCACCACCCCTGAACCATTAGTACCGATCCATTGGCTTTACCACCAACTTTAACACCCTTGCGATCCCTTTTAATGTGACCGGTTTTGCCACATTTCCAACAAGTAGGTGTTGCCTTCTTGTTTGGATCGCGCCTTGTGTTATCATGATATTTATGTTTGCCTTTGTTGTCATTGTACACGGTGGAGTTATTATGCTCCACCATATTGACAACAGATGCACCAGTAGCATTGCTACTCTTTGGCTTGTCATTATCCCGCACCTTGAGAGATTCCTCAAATGCGGATGATCGCCCAACTCAACAAGAGTTAACTCCTCCTTCATATGTTTCAAGGTATGCTTGAAATCTTTCCATGAAGGAGGAAGTTTATCAATAACACAAGAGACTTGAATAGCCTCATCCATGTGCATATTGTGTTGTGTAAACCTTCTAAGTATTCCAAGAAGTTCATTGTATTGTTCCATAACTGGTCTTGAATCAGTCATTTTGTAATTTGTGAAATTACTAAAAGGAACTTCTTACTTGATGCATCCTCGACCATATATTTGGCATCCAAGGAATCCCAGGTTCTTTGGAAGATTCAAAGTTCGATAAATATCAAACAGAATCGACATACCATTGAGAATAAGACCTCTGCATATGTAGTCATCATTCTCCCATTTGCTCCTTCTTCCCGATCCGCTCCACAGAGCATCATCCCCATCATCGAGAATAGGTGTAGTAAGCACATACACCACACTCATGCTTCGACATGAAGAAGTGCATCTTCTTACGCCACCTCCTAAAGTCCACCCTTCAAACTTGTCCAATTAGCAAAGTTTGAAGCCATGTGTTTCATTGCACAAGATTGCCATTGATTATCACAAAATAGTTTACTTTGATTGTTGTGTGGTTGGCCCAGTGACGGGGTAAAGATAATCGATCTTCAGCTGAAACAAGTAACAAGTCAGCAGAAACACAATACCACTTGGTGGTTACCGGATATCACTTGGAATCGTGTGATCACTTTCCAAAGTAAACTATTCGACCCTAATGCCTGGGTTACACGAATATCTACTTGGGATAAGACCAAATGCAGTTATGGAATTAGGCACAATTCTATAACCCTTGCTAATAAGTGTTAATAGTTTTTTGTGTGTCTTTCATGCATAATCAGATCTCCTATTTATAGGAGATTACTCTCAACCGTTCAAATATAATTATGAGGATTAATCGGCCCATTAATCACCTCATAACTATCCCCATTATAGCCGTTAGTGGTTACATGACCAATTAAGCGTGGTCATAAAGCGCTTGTAATCGCCATTTAGCAAGATTTTAACACTAGCGATTTTCATACCTCTAGCAAATGGAAATATCGCTATCGCTGGAAACCACAAGCGATTTCTACTAGAACTACCAATACAAACCACTATAAGAGTCAAGGTGTTCATGGACCTTATGGGTGTACACTCCATACCTCCTAACCCATTATAAGGTGTGAATTAATCCCACAAGTGCACTAAATTTTCCAACAGCACCACTAAGGTAACTTAGCGTGGTAATATTGTGTCTCGTTGAGCTTGTGTGGTGGTAATATTTAGTCTTGTTAACACATAAACTCCGCTAGAAGAAAACTAGTACCCATTTTCATGTCAAACTTGTTTAAGTTTTTGGAACCTAAAACAACTAAACGAAAACTACACATAAGTAAACTCAAGTGTCGGCTCTCTTGGACAACAGTTGTCTACTCGTTATGATGTCTTATTAGAACTTAAATTCATCAATGAAAATGGAAAAACAATTTTGGAGAAGAAATACAAAGAAAGATACAAACGCATGCAACCTGTGAAGATATATCAATGTAGAAAGCACTAACAACACTTTAATATGCATGTTTGTAAACTAAGACCAAGAAGAGCCCTTGGCTCAGAGATGGAATGGCGCTCCACTTCCACCCAACCCACCTGGGTTCGAATCTGAGCAACCTCTTTTTTTTGTTATTTTTGCTATTTTAGCAAGTTTTGCATATTGACACTTTCAGCCCTTGAATCCAAACCTATTGATACTTCTCTTAAAACTTTCATAATTTTTGGTAACTTTTATAAATTTTTACAATTCCAATCCCCTTAAGTTCTAATACTTTGACATTTCTTTTTCTTTATTGTTTATTTCTAACAACTATTTGGTCCCGAACTTATACATCTTTATAACCCCTAATAATAATGTAAAAACATTTACTTTTGGATGTATTTGTCTATTATTGTTTTTGTGATATAAAAGTATTTAGTATTAATACTAGAAGTAAAAGACGAATAATAAAAACAATAAGAAAATATTTATAACGGAAATTAAAATAAATATTTTCTAACTTAACATCCACTAACTAAATATATATAAACACATTTATATATCATGTAACCGTAATAATATGGATACTTAGCGTAAAGTATTTATTATTATCTTTCTTAAACACTTTACTTGTGAATACTTTCCGTACTTAGTTGTCCGTTACTCACGAACGAAACTTGCCGTCACGACTACTTTTATATACTTTTATATATAATTGTACGTTTGTCCAAGAGCCATACTTATAAAATATTTTGAAACGATTTAAACGTAAACTCTGCCACACAAGCAACATTAAACACAACCACTTATAAACACTTCAAATTATTCACACACTTCGAGTCGTGAGTACTCAAAACTGCAAACTGAGACTTGCCCTCTCGTTCTTAGGTTCCGGGTAGGAGCCACTGCTATATCACACTCGATCTCTTTGTACTTATTCACCGAACTGCTAAGGTGAGTTTATAGCCCCACTTTTACTTTTATTACTTGCTTTATAAAACTATGGGGTGAGAAACATGCAAAACTCTTTTCGGACCTGAAACTGAAAACACTATTACATGAAACAACCATGAATCCCAACTATGCTACCGTTAGTTCCCTTTGGGGAGGCGCGGTTGTTATGAATAGATCTATTGGGGATGACACCCCCGTTCGAGTTTGACCGGATAGGCAAACGTCGGGCGATATCATATCGTATTGATTGAGTGTACCGGAAATACACTTGTCTGGGCTTTTATTTATCATGCTTCTAGATGCATGCACACCGTCGTAGTTTCGGTCGAAGAACTTGGTACTAGCGTAATAGCCTTTTTGCATATAGTGTCATTCACGAAGATGCTATATGTGCAACTCGTGGTCCAACTTGATTTCTTAAACTTAAACCTATGAACTCACCAACCTTTGTGTTGACATTTTAGAATGTTTTTCTCAGTTTATTACTTGGCGTGGCAATGGCAAAGGCATTCGTTGAAGATCGACATCCAAGTGTTTTCAAGCAAATCTAATACAACTTTTAATGGAAAACATATATTTTATGGGCTTTACGCACTTTGAAACAATGATGTAAAACTATTTCTTAAATAAATCTATATTTTGAAAATGGAATAGAATTTCCATCCTTTATTACCTTGTGTTGTGTATACTGATTTAGTAGCACCCCATGACCCGAACGCTTCCGCTGTGCAAATTTTGGGGGTGTTACAGGTACCGATACCGGGGTTCGGGAAATCGGTACTATACCGAATTGAGTACCGTTTTATATAAAAATAACCTGAAATTGTACCAATTTGGCACTTTCCTTTGGATACTCAGTCCATAGAGCACAAGGTGCGGATCTCTTCGTGTCTCGCCATGCCACGGTGGCATCTCCGCCGTACCTCGCCGCCACGCCGGCGTTGCTCACCATGGCTCTTCCTAAAGAGCCTCGCCATCTGCACAACGAAGCAAACGATCGTCCTTTGTGTCAGGTTTGTTTTTTCTTTTATTTTCTTTTTTCGATATATATTATGTAAACTGTGTGTAGTGTGTGTGTGTGTGAATATGTGTGTGTGCAGGAAACAAAGATGACAATGTATTTTTTTTTTTTTTTTGACAAGGTTGGAATTGGGTTGAATTTGGTGGTTAGTATTGGTAATGTTTTTAATTTATTAGTTAAGTTTTAATTGTTAGTTTTTTTTTTTTTTTTTATAAAAATGTTATTTATATTTTTTATAAAAAATGACTAGTAAAATGTTTAGGTTTCTTATTATTAGTATGTGTTTATTTTTTTTTCCCGTATCGTTTTTTTAACGTATCGTATTTATTTTTTCTTATTATTGTGTTGTTAATGTATTTTACAATTATTAATGAAATAAATTTAGTTTATTTGGAAATTTGAAAAAAAAAATAAAGTTGTATATACAAGCTACTACTAAGTATATACAGGCTACTACTAAATTAGGAGTGCTAAGATCATGAGTTTAGTTATAAAAAAAATAATAATAAAAAAAAATAAGCCTCTTTTTAATCCAAGACTAAAATCGAGATTTCCCATCTTGGTACCGCATCGATTTTAGTGGTCTTGGATTTTTTGAGCAAATTTTATGGTACCGTATCGCATCGGTAGTGATAACCGGTACCGCATCGGGTAGTGATAACCGACTCGGCATTAGTCAAGACGGGTATGGTTTGCACCGCACTATTTTTCGGCACCCATGCTCATCCTTATTACAAATTGAATCCATAAGTCTCGCATCAAAGTCACACCGAACCATATATTTGCAAGTATAAGTATTTGTTACTATAAATCATCGTGTACACAAGCGTTCTCTCTCTAGTTAGATAATAGTCAAGTACCCAAGCATACTCAATAATTCTAAAAACATATGAAAAGCTAGACAAATGTAAAAAGTAAATTATCAGAGATGAAAAAGAATAACGTGACCACGGAAAATATCTTTATTTGCACCATGTTTTTGTATTTGTAGACGACTATACAAAATCAAACAAACTAAGTAATTTTTTCATCCCAATTTTATTGTCCAACTATTTTGATTTTTTTCAAATTAAATACCCACTACTACATATTAGGTACTCGCGCGATGCGGCGTCGGGTACCTTGTGACTAAATTTTTCGGTGAACAAACGTTATTTTGTTTTGGACTGCTGGATTTCAGATTTTTGTTTTGGAAACTTAATTAAATTGTACATTGTGATTAAATAGTTGTATATTTTGGTGAATGTGTGTTTTTAATAATGTATTAATTGTAGTGAATAGTGTTTTTTTATTTTATTTGTGTTTTAAATACTTGTAAATTATGCTTATTTACTTGTATTTGCTTAAAAATTTATTTTAGTTTACTCATGTATGGAAGCTTAATTATATTGTACTTTGTGGTTAAAAGTCGATATTTTGGATGAAGGGTGTTTTTAATAGTGTATTAATTGTATTATATGAGTAGTGTGTTTTTAGTTTTATGTGTGCTTTAGATACTTGTAAATAATAAATAGGAGGGAAGTATCTTCCTCCATTATAAGTAGTTTAGATATTAAATGCCATTGAATACGGCGTCGTTTTACCCAGCGTTTTTCCCGCCAAAACATTGGGCTACCACCACAAAATGGACTACCATGGCCTGTTCCAAGCCCGCTACTGTGATCCGGTTTTGTTTCCATAATCCAACCAACGTGAACATATCACCCCCAATTTCTGCTTCTACTCTTTTCTAGAACATGGTGGAGATCGGTTATTGTCTATGACAAGATATCAGCCCATAATTATCAACTCTTTTCGAGATAATCAACAATGGGTGGTGAAAATCTTCTACTTCCCAAACGCTAATCATAAAAAATGATCGGATGAGAGGTGAGATAGTTGGGATAAAAAATCACTTCAACCCATTGTCTCCACCTACTTCTATTATACCGTAAAATTTTTATGGTTTTGATTCAATTCTATTTGATTTTGACGGATTTGAGTTTTAGGGTTTCGGTCATAATGGTAGTTTTTTTTTGGTAAACTTATTGATGGTTATTTATGAGTATGTGCTACATACTTTTAGATCCGATTGTAATCATCAAATATGTATGCGAAAAATTTAGGGTTATAGTTTTTCCGGTTGAATTAGTTGGATCTATATGATTTATGTGCTATATTGTTGGTTTTCGTGACGTTTATTGCTTGACTAATAATCTATTGTATCAGTTTTGTGGTTTCTAAGTGTTGGATTCATTGTTCGTAAACCTCTATTTGAAATCTGGCGTCGCTTTTACCCACCGCTTTTCTCGCCAAAACATTGGGCTACCAAGACAAAATGGACTCCCATATCCTGCTCCAAGTCCGCTAATATGATCGGTTTTGTTTCCATAATGCAACTACTTATATTCGGATGATACTTTTTCAGAGCGTTTATGCTAACACGGCACCTGCCGTTTTCCTGCCTTTGTTATTGATAAACAGTTTAAAAAGCCATTTGATGTGAGGTCGTATTATGTGCAGCCTTCAAGCTCTGTTCTTAGGTTTCCAGTTACCTCGCCCTTTATTGGTTATAATAAGGCTGTGATGAATTTGTGAGTTCGATTAAAAACACGAATGCCCGTACGTTGGCGGGGCAAACTATTAGGTTTGCAGCGATTCCGTATGTATTCACTTTTCTCGATTACTAATCAATCTGCGTCAAATGATGTTGGTCACTGGAAGTCTGAAACCATAACATGGCCGGGCAAAGACCGGATGGCGTGATAACATAAATGCTATTATGCAACCGCGTTCCTTTGCAGGCATGGCTGAGTTATGAACTTGTTGACCATTTTCCGTTCACAAATCTGAACCTAATAATCTATTGTATCAATTTTGTGGTTTCTAAGTTTTGGATTCATTGTTCGTAATTTCGCACTTCTTTAAAATGAATCTAATTATTTCTATTTTATTTTTGTGAGGAAAACTTTATTGATAATTGATGAGTGTCTAAATACTCATCATTTTGTACAATCTAAACTCGCAAAATCATCCGAAAACACTCAAAATGCATCAAAATGATGAAAATATCACAAATCGTTGTTTTATGTGTTTTAAATGCAAAATATCAAAATCGATGAAAATGATTCAAGTTTGCTAATTTAGCGCTTTAGTCCCCAAGTTTTAAAAGTTGTCAAATCTAGTCCACTGAATTCAAAAATGTGAAGTTTTGTCATTCAAGGTCCCTAAAATATTCTAAGTTGTTAAAATTGGTCCTTGAATGATTCTTTGGTCAAATGGCGTAAAAGGTCCTTAGACTTTGAAAATTGCAAAATAGTCCTTGGATTTCTAAAATGGAATTTTATGCAAAAAGGGTCCTTGTACTATCAAAGTTTGTCAAATTTGGTCCTTGTGATAAGTTTGGAAATGTGGCATTTTCAGTCCTCATGTTTGGCAGATTTGCAAGTTTGGTCCTTGGGTTAATAAGCTATACCAAACGGATCCTTTTAATATATCAAGCCCAAATCCAATCCTTTGGCCCAAATCCAACCTAACCCCGTTTATAATACTTGGTCAAACAGGTCAACGCGCGCCAAATACCACCCAGCACTGTTCATCACCTCTCAAACGCTGTAAATCCAAAACCAGTCATGGTTTTCCATGATTTACTCCACCCCCCCCCTTACCTTGTCCCCTCTACCTCCACTAACACCCAAGATCTTTAATTGATTCAAACAACCCCATTAATGGTTCAAACCTGCTAAGAGACTTTTTGGCGCCAATTCTACACTTGGACGGTTTTGATGAGTTTCAATGATCCAATGGCTCAGAAGTGGTGGGAAACAATCAGAGGTCATCAAGGAGTCCAAAAAGTCATTATATAGAGGAAGAGATGCAATGTATATGACCATCTAGAGTTTTTTAGTTTTAAGTATGTCGTTTTAAGCACTTTTCAATTTCCAGTGTAATTTAAGCTTTCTTAGCACTTTGTTTAAGTTATTTCAAGTATTTGTGAACTATTTTCGTTTCAATATCAAGTTTTAAGTTGCAAGTTCAATTTATGCGCTTCATTTCAAAAATCTCATGTGAATCAAATGTTGTTGTAAGTTGTTTGTATGGACCTGAAATAGATCACATAAGCTCTAGAAAGCTTCTTCAAGCTTTTAGAAACACTTAAAATCGCTTTAGAAGTTAAAAGCAAAAATCACCAAAAATCCAAATAAATAGTTGAAAAATAAAAATCGGTTGAAATGGTATTCACAATTTGGAGCAGGTGAATTTTGATGGCCTTGGGTTAGTGGCTTAGTGGTAAGCCTTTAGGATTGGTCTTGATCATTGGTTCAGAATTGCGTTGGATACCCATTTGTGCCATTTACTCATTTTTAGCATTTCTGCTTTAGATATTTCATAGTTTAAATTTTTGTGTTTTATTGTTAATTAGTTATAGTTAAGTGTATTTGAGTATTAAAATCAGCTTTGTTGTTCTTTTAAATTTATAGTTTATAAAAATTTAGTCTTGATGCTTAAAAGCTCATCATGGTCATTTCGAGTTTAATGTTGTTATGGTTGTTGTTTTAGGCTTCATTAGTCCTAATAAGTGATATTATAAGGTCCGTAATCAGCTTGATGGTTTAAATTTGTGATTTGCTTTGTAAAATTCCAAACTGTCACTTAAAGGGTGTTTGGATTTGCCTATTTAAACTATAGAAGGTCTTGTTTTAGTTGATTGTTTGTGCTCAGTATGTGTCATATACACACCTAATATCTCGGTTTAACCATAAAAACAGTGGTCATTTGTAAAAAGTAAAATCCTTTTGATCACATCTTGTGCATTCACCGTTGGATTTTAAGGTTACGTGATCATGATTTTGTGTTAAGAAGTTGTTAGTGTTGATCAAATCGGTCTTAATATAACTTAATACATCTTAATCATCCATAGAATCGCTTAAAGTTCATATAAGTCAAACTGCTTTCATTTTCTTAAAAAGTCAAAAATGCTCGTACGCTTTATGGTCGAATTCACAAGCATGGCAAAGCTCACTAGTTAACTTTAGCTTGTGATTTTTAGTTTTGTGAAGCTAACCAAGCCATCTTTGAGTCCTAAGCTTAAATTTCCAATTTGAAGCTTGTTTGATAAAGTCGCACTCGACTTATTGTTTTGTCCATTTCTCAAAGATTCACCGAGTTTTGACTCGATGGTTTTTTCAAGTTCTTCATAAGCTTCTCACAAGCTTATTAGAATAAGCCAAACTTTGTAAATCACTTTTGGATAGCTTATCCGGTCATCTTGCTAATCCAAGTTTTTGTTTTAGTTTCTAGCTTATCTCGATTGCTTAAAAAGTAGCTTAAGGTGCCTAGTGATTTACAAAGTGTCCTGCCGTCGGTTTAAACTTGTGCTTATTTTAGCTTAATCGTGCTTATTTTTAAAATCAAAATGTTTTCTCAGTTTTCATATTAGCTTATTATTAGTACTTAGCTTATTTTTCAGTTTTCTTTTGCTTATTATCAGCTTATAAGCCATTTAGCCTTAATCTTGTGCTTATTTCATATTATTGGCCACTGTTGGAATTTTAAGCTTATTCAGAGCTTATTGGTCATTTTTAGAAAAAGTTGTAGTTGTGAAAAGTGCTTATAATCATTAGCTTAACAAGTTTGTGAAGAAAAATCAAAAAAATAAAATAGTAGCAAAAAGGAGTTCTACGGATTCAACCCCGCCACCCACCTCACACACCACACACACACAATTAACCGCCTAGGGTCTTTTCAGTTTTGTTTTGCATCATTTAATATATAACCCATATTTGTCTAATAAGCTTATACGAGCTTAATTGCTTATTTCTAGCTTATTTAGGCCAGCTTTTTTATCATTTGTATTTTTCTTTAATTTGTATTAGTATTAAGTATTTTATAAAAAAGTTTTATTTTTCTAAATAGTTTTAGTATTTTTAAACATTTAATTAGTGTAAAATCTTATTTAATTCATAATAAAAATATAAAAGTCTAAAAATATAAATCTTTTTCTAAAATTTTCTTTGTCATATAGCACGTAATAAAATTGTTTTTACGCTTGTAGGACTTTTATTTCATAAATTTTACGCTTTTGCTTGCGACTCGCAGTAATTTTTATAAATAACTTACGCTTTCATTTTAAATCACATTTTTAGGTAATTTAAGTTTACGTTTTAGTTAAAATAGTTTATTTAAGTCATTTTATTTTATAAATCACAAAACATCATTGTAAAAATAGTGATAGCATTTATTTAATATATTTTAACTTTTAATTTTCTTAATTTGCATTTAAGTCATCAGAATTTATTAATCTTTTCTTTAGGTATAATTATCCATCCAAACTTTATCGATCACTATCCTTAGTGATCACTCTATCATCCGATCAAGTGTTTGCATACCATTGAGTCTCCGTGGGACTTAACGACCCGGAATTCATTCTATTCTCCAGACTTCATCAGTATTTGTGTTTAAGCGCTTTAAGCTTTTACGGTTAGCCATTCACAAGTGGCTAGCTTGTGTGAGGTAGCTTGATGTTTAAAGACAGATCAAATTTTGGCGCCACGCCGGGAGGCTTTAGCGTGTTAAGCCATTTTCGCACCCATTCTTGCACATACCCCATCATTTGTAAAAGTTTTTGTAAAGTTATAAGAAAATCAAAAGTTCATTAGCACTTTTCCTAAAGTGTTAAAACACCAAACAAAATATAAAACAACAAAACAATCGAACGTTTATCTTGTATTTTCTTTAAGGTGATTCTTAAAGAGATACGATTTGGTTAAACGAGACGATACAAAAATATTGTCCAAAAGTTTTAAACCCATCAAGACAAATCATTACCTACGTCTTTTCAGTGGTACTTAATATATACATAAAAATCAACCACCGCAAATCAAGGCAAAGACACCTACTAACCGGGTGTGACCATAATAAGTTCCCGAACCACGATTTAAAACTTGCCTTTGTGTCCTTGTGATTTGGTGTACCTTTTCAAAAAGCCATTTCATTTGTGATTATTGGTTAAGTTCACTTGTCGCTTTGCCTCATTTGTTTTGAAAATTGATTTTATACTTAGTGCATGCGCACTCGTTCTTCCAGTTCTACAAGTCCACTTTCCGAGCTTGGAAACATTCCACGTAGATGTAGAGGACGCTCGCCTCCTTCACCGTGATCGAGGAACGCCTACCACCACCACCACCGTCAGAATGGCGTAAGATAAGCCCATGAATGAGCCTCCAAGCACCCATCGAGGGTTACGGAGATGCTATTGTTGTCCCACCATCGTGGTCGACACTTTCGAGCTCAAACCGGTTGCTTAATCTAGTAACCCAAAGCCAATTCTATGGTTTTGAGCGGGATGATCCTCATGCACACATTCGATGGTTTAAAAGATTGCATCTACCATCATACAAGAATGTCCCATGAAGCTATCAAGCTTCTTCATTCCCATTTTCTCTAGAGGACAAGCCGGAATTGGCTTGAGAAACAACCCCTCGTTCTATTGAGACATGGGAGGATCTAGTCACCAAGTTCGTTAACTAATTCTATCCTCCATCCCAACCACAAGTCTTAAGAATGAGATAATGAAATTTTCTCGAGATTTGATGAATCATTCGGGAGGCATGGGACCGTTATAAAGAATTGCTTCATAAGTGTCCGCATCACGGTTTTACCGAGTTAATGCAAATGGATACTTTCTACAATGGTCCGAACCGCACCAATCAATACTCTTTGAATGCCTCCGCTGGAGGTAATTTCGAGCAAGACTACCAAAGAAGCCTTGCAAATCATTGAGAACAAATCTCAGTCCGCCTTTCCGAGCAAAGACATATCAGGCCTCATCTTGGACTTCTTCTTCTTCATCTCCGTGAGTACATCTAGCACCGATGCTAAGATTGACAAACTCACGAGACATTGTTCGAGCTTTGGTTCTTGCTAACCAAAAGAAAGTGACCTTCACTCGACACCAACACATGGTGAAGTGAAGAAAGTTGAGAGTTGTGTTACTTGTGGTGGTCCTCATGCATACTACAATTGTACCGCCACCGATGGTAGTCTATTTGAAGCCAATGCTCTAGCCGGTAGTTCACATCAAGGAGGTAATCAATACCGTCCTCAAATGAACCACACTACCGTGCTAACACTAATCAGGCACCACCCGGTTTTAACCAGAATCATAACATGCAAAACCGGAATCAGAACCAACCCAGAATGAACCAAGGTTATCAAAACCAAGGTAATTTCTATCCTGCACCAAATCAAGGTTTCCAACATCAAGGGAACCTTAATCAAAACAATTTCAATCGAGGGAATCAATTTCATGGGAATATGAATCCTAATCAAGGGAATTTTGGCTATAATCAAAACATACGGCCTCAAATTATCCCTCCAGCTCCTCCCGCCATTGTTCCTCCAGGACCATCATCTGATGAGTTACTGAAGCAATTCATGAAATCCCAAGATGAAATGAACAGGTTGTTGGTCACCGATTCACGATCTTAAGAAGTCTTTAAATGATCAACCTCGGCTCGGGAAAACTTCCGAGCAACACGATCGCTAACCCGGGGGCGATGCAAAGGCGATCACAACTGAAGTGGTGTTTCATATGATGGACCATATTCCTACTACCTCTTCTTCTTCTTCTTTCTTCCAAAGGTAGTAGAAAGTGAACCTCCGACACACAATGGACCTACGACTCCAATGCCTCCACCGTGGCAATGAGTCAAGTTACCAAGGATACAACGGACAAGGTGCATTATTCAAGCCCACGGCACCAAGACACGCCCCACCTTCTCGTAGTCCAACCTCAAGTTGTCCAAACCCAAGTCAAATCAAGGAGTTGTTTTGAACCTCCCGTAGCTCTGCTGAAAATCGAATCCAAATCTTCTATTCCTTACCCATCACGCTTGAATGAGCAAAAGCTCCCGAGAAAGCTAGTCATCAAATGGACAAATTTTTTCAAATTTTCCAAGAACTACACTTTGACATAAGCTTATGGATGCTATCATGCCGATGCCCAAGTTTGCATCGACTCTCAAACACATGTTAAGCAATAAGGAAAAGTCGTTTGAAATGGCAAAACTCCTTTGAACGAGAACCGCCAGCTATCTTGAAGAAGCTTCAGAAAAACTTGGAGATCCCGGAAATTTCTCTTACCTTGTGTATTCCGTGAATGGTTGAATGCTTTGCCCTAGCGATCTTGGTGCAAGCATCAATCTTATGCCTTATTCAAGATGGAAGAAACTTTCTCCGGAACTTACCCTACATGCATGACTCTCGAGCTTGCGATCGTTTCCATATCCCGTCCTCTTGGCATTGCCGAGGACGATTTGAAAGTAGGAAAGTTCCATTTTCCAACCGACTTCGTGGTTGTTGATTTTGATGTCGATCATCGGGTTCCTCTCATTGTTGGTCGAGGATTCACGAGAACGGGCCGTGCTCTCATTGATGTATTTGAGCAAGAAATCACATTACGTGTTGGAAATGAAGTCACACCTTTAACCTTGATCAAACTTGAGGTACTCCGCAAACTATGATTCCGAGCTCGGTTAACGAATAGATATCATTGATGTTGCTTCAAGTGTACTCTCAAGAAGTTCTTGGTTATTCTCATAATTGTGAGTAGGATCCCACCACATCTTCTCAACCTATCATAGCCAATTCTACTCCTTCCCAACCCCGTTTGAGGGGAGCGACTTCATCTTAGATGAGATTGAAGCATACTTGGCTAGTGATTCTGCTCCATGGGAAATTGATCACGCCCAATTGACATTGAGGGGATATACTTCTCATTGAGAAGTTGCTTAATGATGATCCATCATCAATCCTCACCCTAGTGATTCAATTCTCGATGAGATTAATCAAAATGAGATTAACTGGAGGAGATATTCTTCTTGAGAAATTGTTAACCGACACTTCTCCTTCTCTCCTCCCATCAAACTTCATAACAAGGAAGTCAAGTCGCTTGAGAAAACCAAGAATTTCGAGGTTGAGCTTAAGGACTTACCTCCTCATCTCGAGTATGCATTTCTTGAGGCGATGATAAATTACCCGTCATTATTGCCCGAGATTCGAGTAAAGATGAAAAAGTCGCCTCATAAAGGTCTTGAAGTCACACAAGCAAGCAATTGCTTGAAACTCTCCGACATTAAGGGTATCAACCCCGAGTTTTGTACTCACAAAATCTTAATGGAAGATGACTTCAAACCAAATAGCTCAACATCGAGACGAGTGAATCCAAAATCCATGATGTTATCAAACAGAGGTTATCAAACTTTGATGCGTGATTGATTTACCCAATCTCGATAGTCCTTGGGTTAGCCCAATTCATTGTGTTCCTAAAAGGGTGGCATAATGTTGTCACAATGAAGATAACGAGTTAATTCCAACTCGATTGGTTACGGATGGCGTGTTTGCATTGACCATCGAAGTTAAATGACGCCACCCGTAAAGACCATTTTCCTCTACCCTTCATGGACCAAATGCTTGAGAGATTAGTGAAACGAGTACTATTGTTTCCTTGATGGTTTCTCGGTTACTTTCAGATTCCCATTGATCCACGGGATCAAGAGAAGACCACATTCACTTGCCCATACGGAACTTTTGCCTACAAACGTATGCCTTTTGGCTTATGTAATGCTCTCCGCACGCTCCAACGATGTATGATGGCCATTTTCCACGACATGATCTGGGAAACAATGGAGGTGTTTATGGATGACTTCTCGGTCATTCGGGGATTCTTTTCAAACATGTCTCTCAATTTAGAAAAATGCTTCAAAGGTGTGAAGACACCAATCTTTGTCCGAATCGGGAGAAGAGCCACTTTATGGTCAAAGAAGGCATAGTCCTTGGCCATTGATTCGCTTTAAACTAGCCTACTTATTTAGTCAACCACTTGTGAGAGGTCAACTAGGCAAGTCAAACTAGAAAGAGGCAAATGCAATAATCCGGTAGGATGCTTATATTCCGGTCGTTTATTCCCAACGAGGTTGTGATATCCCGTGATTGAACAAATGTGTTTTATAGCTTGGTTGATCGTGAATAGGGTTATGAATGATTTGTCACAATACTAAAAGTATGAATAACTCAAATGAGTTATAACAACTAATAAGTACGATCAAAACCCTAGAAACGTAAAACGATTAAAAACAAATTGATTATAACTATAGTAGGTATTTGCACGCCTTAGCGACTTAAATGCAAATTAAAGAAAATAAAAGTTAAAATCTATTAAATAAACGCTATCACTATTTTTAAAGTGATGAACGTTTAAAACCTAAAACGACGTTTAATAAAATTACGTAAACGCACAAAAATAAAAGTAAAAGTGATCAATATAAACCCCACAAATGTGAAATTTATATTTTCAAGATCCTAAGAATAAAAGAAAATTATTAGAAAAAGAAAATTATTTATTTAACATATATATTATTTATTATTAATTAATTATTATTTAATACTATTTATTAATACACTTATTTAATTAGAAAACTAAAATAAGGCTAGAAAAATAAAATAAAACTTAGAAAATCTAAAATATTATAAAACTTATTTTAAAACTAAAATATATTTATTATACTATTTATTCTATTTAATATTAATTATTAAGTAATTAAACTAAAATTAATTCTAAAATTACTAGATGACAAAAGAAAAATCTAGAAAAATTTATAAAACTACTTTAATATAAAAGAGATTTATAAAAATAAAAATTACGAAGTGCTTATAAATAAGCTAAAAAGAAAATTAAATAGGTATTTTCTAATAAATAGAAACTATTACTATAAGTATTTTTGGCTTTTTGTGGTTTTTTATTTTATAAAACTATTAAAATACTTAAAATAAGAAACTAATACAAAAACAACAAAATTGGAAACCAAGAATAAGCTCTGAAAGTGCTTATTTGCCTAAACAGTTGACTTAGTTTGACCAACCAAAGAAATAAGCTCAAATGAGCTTATGTGGGGTCCACTAGGGTAAATTCTGGTTCCAATAAGTTACTTGGACTTGAATAAGCAAGACTTGATAATATAAGCTCACTGAATAAGCCAAAAGACCACAATAAGCACTTGCTTATTTGGTTCCCGAGATGAAAATGGGACAACCTTGTGAGGTAATTCCGTGGGGTCCACAAGTTCCAAGGTCAAACAAAGGGTCAATGGTTCAAGCCTGGTAGGAGGGGTTGGAAGAACCAAGATTTAGGTGTGGGACCCATCGATGATCTCACAAGGAGCTTGTAGTGAGGGTCCAATCGAGTTCACTCGAGTTATCGAGTGAATGAAATAAGCTTGTAAGCTTATTAAAAGCTTTAAAACAAGCTAATAAAGAAAATAAAATATAAGTACTGTGTATATATGGTATATTAACAAATATAAACAAGAGGGATCATGGATTTGGCTAATAAGCTTGGAATAAGCTTATAAGTTCTTCCAATAAAACCGAGATCCAAACACCCCGGACAGCAACCAAAATGGCCAAATTGAGCTTATGAAATAAGCTCAATAGAACTTATTGAATGTCGAACTATAAAGGGGCTGGTAAGGATTCCAAAATGCCAAAGCTTGATCAATGGGGCCACCGGATAGCTTTTGAAGGGCTTATGAAGTTGGGTGGTTGATCGAGTTCACTCGATGAATCGAGTGAATGGACAAGCTTTTGTCGTGCACCCTAGTAAAAGGCTTTGAAATTAAAAGTTAAAGCTTGAACTGTGTAGATGAGTCGCTTAGCTTCTAAATGAGCTAAAGATCACAAGCCAAAGCTTATTGATGAGCTTATGATGGGCTTGTGATTTTGCTTGTTTACACTGATGATCAGTGTAATGTTTGATTTTGTTGCACAAATTTAGAGCAAGATAAGCAGACCAAATAAGCAATCAAAGGCAAATAAGTGCTTAGTTCAGATAACTAGCCACATGGGCATCACAAACAACCAATATACTAAGACCAACACTCAATAAACAAGCTTATACAAGCTTGTAAAGTGGGTATCAAATCAGGTGCGTGGGAGGTCTATGGAGAATCACCAAAAGTTAAGCACTAATTAAGCACTTCAATCAGCTAGATAAAGATTAATAAAAACAGTAACAAGGAGATCAGCAACAAGTCTAAATAAACTTACAAGCTCTAGTCCTAATATCAATCAACAAGCTCACAGTTTAGATCCAAAGTTGATTCAAAAATCATGCAAGCTGCAAATTTGACTTTTTAAGTTAATACTAAGTTTGACTATAGTGAGCTTTGATCTAGATTTACTGATTAAGTATGTTGTATTAAGCTATGATGAAGCTAAATTAAGCTAGATTATCAACTTCTGAGCTAATATGTGGAATATGGTACTTATTACTCTAACAGATTATAGTCTAGGTGGAATTACAAACTAAATTGACTTTTAACTAATGAGACCTAAATATTATGACAGAAATGGACTATGATGATCTAGATAAACATGCAAAGAACAAGTATCAAGGACAATAACATGCATCAACTCAATATGGCAGCTTGATCCAAACACCCCTAGAAAGGACTGTTTTTGTGATTAGTGTTACTCAATACACTGATTTAAAGCATGAAACTGAATTCTAACACTTGATACAGATGAACTAAGATCAAATGGACACAATTACACAGATAATAACAACTATAACCTATTAATCACTACTAAGCTAATTTAACTGCCTAACTTTAACAACTACTAACTATGATTTTAACTAACAACCCATCGATTTAACACTAGATTATCACTAATCAACATCAACTAAGCATGAATCAAGAAAGATTATACTAAATTAAGAACAAATACAAAGTTATGCCAAAATCAAGAAATTAGCTTACAACTTGAGTTTTAGCCACAACCGAGATCCAAGAACCGAGTACTACACCTATATGCTCTCCACGAGCACTATAACCAAAGCAATCCGAATACACTTTGCTCCAAGCTTTCTTCAGATTACTTCTATATTAAATTCTAAATTACTTGATTTCTTTTGGTATTTTCCTTTTTAGTGAATTATTCTCTGGTTAAGAGTTTCTACAAGCTTGCAATAGCTTACAAAGAGCTAAGTAGTGTTTGTTAGGGTCCTCTAATCAACAAATATCAATGTAATTTAAAAGACTAGTAATGAAAATGGGACAAAATTGAAATATCGAAAACTTGAAAGATAGAATGAAACTGAGTAACAAAGTTGTTTATTACACTTTAGCAAAGCTAACAAACACTTTAGAAACAGAATTTAAAGATTACACTAATGTGACAACTATTTAATTATGCTACGATTGATCATAAACTAGATTACAAATTATGATGCTTCTCTTCTTCTTCTTTCTTCTGTATTTATCACCCATTTGAATCCCACTAGAACAAATATCTCATCCCACTTCATCTAGGCCTTTGAAAGTGAGTAATTGATCCAAACCGTTCAAACTTATTTTGGCGCCAAAACTCACCACGTGGATATGAGGCAGTTTGAGCACAATTAAAGCTTCTTGGGAGGTAGCATGAGGTGGAGGGACACGTTTGGTGAAGTTTAGACCAAGTTGGGTGGTTTTTAGCAATACCGTGGGTAAGGAGTGGTTTTGGGGGGAAATATGGTGTGAAGGGCATTTATTGTGGCGTGTTGAGGTTTTGCAGAGGTGGTGGAGAGTGGATAGATAGCAGAGGGTGAGGTGGAAAGGTGAGGTGATGGTGTTACAGGTGGTGGTGTGAGGTGGAAGACGAAGAAGAAGAAAACGGGGGTACTGGCTTGGGTCTGTTTTATTTATTTACAAAGGGAAGGGATTGGGCTGGTTGGTTGGGCCGGGTTATAAGATTGGATTTGGACTTTGGTTTTATAATAATAATGGGGTCCGGTTTGGTTTGTATGTAAAGCCCAAGGACCAATTTTATAATTCCTGAAAATTGAGGGGTCAAACCTGTAAAATATCCAAAGTAATCACAAGGACCAATCATGTCAAATAAGAATAGTATAAGGTTTATTTTGATTATTTTCTTATTTTTAAAACCTTAAGGACTATTTTTGACACTTTTCAAAGTTGAGGGACCAAAGTTGTAATTTTAAGATTTTTAACTTCAAAGGATTATTTTGAACAACTTGTGAATCCCAAGGACCTAAAATGATATTTTACAAGTTTTGATTAACCGAGGACTAGATTTGCCAATTTATCAAAGATCGTGGACCTAAATGTAAATTATGTATGTTTTGCATGTTTTTCATCAGTTTTCATCCCTTTTGCACTTTAACACCTAAAAACATAATTTGGAGATAATTCCATATTTTGAAGCATATTTGTATGTTTTCAGATATTTTTGTAGCTTAAATGTGAACGAAATGATGAGTATTTAGACACTCATCAATCCCCCACACTAAGCTATTGCTAGTCCCTAGCAATATTTTATGAAGATTTTAATGGATTTGAAAGAACTCTTTACCAAAATCCATTACTTCTGGAGTAGCCAAGATGTTTCAGTTCAAGTAAGAACTATGGTCCACCTGATAACCATGTGATTTTGAGCAAACCACAAGCTGTCAACGGTTTTGATTCGTCTTTACCAAAAGCCGTTTGCTTCTGGACTAGCCAACTCTTGATGGAATAGTCAACATCTTGGTGAGCTGAATACCAATTATGGTTTTTCCACTGCCTTTACCACAAGCCATAATCTTGTGGGCTAGCCAACTCTTTCGCTTTTAGGATATGGCGAGTTGAAGTACCATACAATTTTAGGCAAATTGCAAGCCATAAACGGATTTGAGATATCTTTACCAAGAGCCGTTTGCTCCTCGGATTAGCCAATCCTTATGTGTGTTAGACATGGTGGATCGATTACCATTTATTATGCTCTAAGTGAATTTTTTTTTTTTTTTTTAATTTTGGCTAAAAATGGGTTCCTGATGGAACATGTGTTTGAATTCTCGAGAATCCCCCACACTTAGAACCGAATATTGCCTCAATATTCAAAGCACCGGTCTTAAACCGAACTTTAGAACGAAAAGGAAAATATTACTTAGCCTTTATTTAAGATGTATATACATACATATATACTTTTTTTTTTTTTTTTTTTTTTTTTTTTTTTACTATATACAACATGTGGGCATCTCCCCACACTAGGGTGTTACACACGGTGAAACCCATGTTTGTGCTAATGTTTTTGATTCCCGAGTCACTAGTTGGACTCGACCCGATTTGATTTATTTCCTCCCAAACCGCCGGGTTTATCACGCAAGCTAACCGCCAGAACAGTTAATCAGTAATAAAGGGTTCCCGAACAGGTTGGGAGAAAAGCATTTGAAAAATCCATGGGGAAGTATCTCGATCTAAACCAATGTTATATGGAATATCCTGTGGTCAGGTAACATCTTCACTCCCGAATGAGTGAAGAGAAGGAGAAATCACCGGTAGGTGAAGGGTAGTAGGAGATCGAATAAAGAAGTAATCATAAGAACTTCCTCCTCAAGAATTTGAAATTTAAGTGAAGGAGGGAGGTCTTATGCTTGATCTCAGAATTTTATCGCTTTTTTCAACCGATTTGGATTCCTCTTTATGAAGTTGCTTGGTTGTGAGAGTGGAATAATTGTCGGGTATAACAATTGTTCAAGAAGAAAAATAACATCTTCCTCTTGATCACCTGTATCATCAATACCAGAAGAAATGTATCCAGATTGAGATAATCATCAATCTCATCCATAATAGAATCACTTTCCTCATCCAGAGTTAAGGAAGTTGAAGAGTCGGAAATGATGGAATGAGACAATGGAGTAGGATCACCACTCACCAAATCATGAATATAACCAAGATTTTCTTGAGAGTACTCCTGTAAGGTAACATCAATGACATCGATTCTGTTAACCGATGCAGAGTTATAATTGGAGGAGTACTTTGAAGTTTGATCATGGTTGAAGGTAATAGCCTCATTACCTACACGCAATGTAACTCGACGCTCAAATACATCTATAAGAGCGTGGCTGCTCTTAGGAATCCTCGTCCAAGAATGAGAGGAACCCTAGGATCAAGATCGAATTCGACAACCACAAAGTCACCGAAAATGGAACTTCCCTACTTTCAAATACGCCCCGGCAATACCGAGGGCATAGATATCGAACGATCCGCAAGCTCAAGAGTCATGCGTAGGGGTAAGTTTAGGAAGAGAAAGTTTCTTCCATACCGAATTAGGCATTAGGTTGATGTCCGGCGCCCAGATCGCCAAGGCGTCAGATGCAACCATTCCCGAAATTCACAAGGTAAGATAAATTTACCAGATCTCCAAGCTTCTGGAAGCTTTTTAAGATAATCGCAGAGCGCTCATTTAGAGAAGTTTTGCCAATTCAACCGCTTTTTCCTTGTTGTTTAACAACTGCTTGATTGTTGATGCAAACTGGGCATCAAGATGACAAGATCCGCAAGACTTATAAGTCAAATTGCAAATCTTTAAAGATTTGCAAAGTTTGTCTGCTTGGTAATTAGACCTCTCGCGGTGTTCTTGCTCATTTAAGCGTGAAGGGTAAGGAATGGTAGGCTTAAAAGGTTTGGATTTAGGGACGATGAGGCTCGTGGAGTTTCATCACCTCAAAGACAACTCCTTGTTTGGTTTTCTTCGAGGGACAACTTGCGGTTGGACGTGTGCGGTACTCGTGGGCTTGGAATTTGCACCGGTCCTTGGCAACCTCGGCTCTTTTTCCACATCGTATAACGGTGGAGGAATAGGAGTAGAGGTCCTCATAAGCAACACCACTACGAGTGGTGATAGCTTGATGATGTTGGAATCCTCCTCATCATCACTATCGCCAAGTATACTCTTTCGTGAAGCATTAAGCATATGAGAATAAGTCATAGCCGCCTTTGGTCATAAAGATTGTTTGACAAACTTTAACCTTGAATCGTGAAAGAGTAGGATCTATCTTTGATGATGTAGGAGTAATTGGGGTGTAGAATTTGGGACAACCGTGGTTGCTCCAACTTGAGTCAGTATCACCACGAGTAGTACGACTTTGAGTTCACCCCAGGATTCTGAATGATATTACTCTCGGAGACTTCCCGAGGTGGAAGGTGGAACGAGTTGTTTCACCAAATCGATATCATACTTTTAAGATCATTCTTCACTCATTATTGTTCTTTGCAATTGAAGAATCAAATTCATTCTTCAAATTGAGATTTGATTTTGAACCACTCTCATTTTAGCATCGTGAGCCTTGATGTGGTTAGCTAGTTCACAGATTGAGATTCTTGAACGATACCATTTGATTATTAGAGTCAATACCCTTGATTAGAATTTGAATTTCTATGGGTAGGTATTGAACAGAACAACTGATTGTTTTGAGTACGATATTGATTTTGGTTATTATGCCCTCTTGGTTTGGTTAGGATTAGACCTATTTGAATTGTTGGTCGATATGATCCCGATGGTCCCTCTTGATTATTAGCACGGTAGTTTGTTTCGCTTTGAGGATGGTATTGGTTACCTCCTTGATTGAAATTACCGGCTAGAGCATCGACTTCAAATGCATTGCCATCGGTGAGCAAGACAATTGTAGTATGCATGAGGACCACCACAAGTGACACATGGTTCAATCTTTTGACTTCACGGTTTGGATGACTCTTTCTTTTGGTTAAGAGTCAAATTTTAAGAGCATCCATGAGTTGAGCAAACCGAGAATTGTCCACGCTTGAGTCACGGGAGATGAAGTAGAAGGTGAATCACTTGCTTGGGAGCAATCGGTTTGTTTCTTGAGGTACTGGACCTCGCCTTTGTTCTCTATAATGGCTAAAGCATCCTTTGTTGTTCGATTCAAAAATTACCCGCCGGAGGAATTAAGAGAGTCTTGATCACTTGTCTTATGCCATTATAGAAAGTATCCGATATATCAACTCAAGAAATCCATGATGAGGACAAATACGTAGCATTTCCTTAAACGATCCCATGATTCACCGAATGTTTCATCAAAATGTTGTGTGAATTTCATGATTTCATTCCCGAGATTCGTGGTTTTTGAAGGAGGATAAAATTTATGCACAAACTTCTGTACTAAATCTTCCCATGTTTCAATCGACTTAGGGGTCGTTTGTCAAGCCGGATCTGGCGGCCCATCGAGAGAACGGAAAAGAAGAAGTTTGATTGCATCCTCGTGACGCTTTTACATTTCAAGGTGGATGTGATCTTATTGAACCACCGAATGTGATAGTGAGGATCGTCCCTTTCAAACCCATAGAATTGACGCTACCGTCACTAGGTTTATTAACCCGCTTTAAGCTCAAAGTTCTCGGCCACGATGGTCGGAACAACAATGGCATCTCCGCACTCCATCGGTGGGTGCCGGAGAAGTTCATTCATCGCTTGTTCTTCCGCCATTTTGACAGAATTTTGGCTCAAGACGTATCTCTGCACGATCGATGGAGCGAACGCCCACGACTTCTTCGAGGTATGGCTACAAGCTCGCAAGAGGACTTGATGACTTGAAGAACGAAAAGCGCATGCACTAAGACGCTTCTAAGGATCCTTGAAGAAAAGGAAACTCGTAAGGGGTGCTAAGAGTATTTTGTGATTATTTATCTTTATATATATAGAAAGAAAAGAAAATATAATATATAATATCTATACAAAGGATAGATAATCACCAACAAAATTGTTCAACGCAAGACACCTCCCCAAGAATGGCGCTAAAATTGATTCGCTTTAAACTAGCCTACTTATTTAGTCAACCACTTGTGAGAGGTCAACTAGGCAAGTCAAACTAGAAAGAGGCAAATGCAATAATCCGAGGTAGGATGCTTATATTCCTGGTCGTTTATTCCCAACGAGGTTGTGATATCCCGTGATTGAACAAATGTGTTTTATAGCTTGGTTGATCGTGAATAGGGTTATGAATGATTTGTCACAATACTAAAAGTATGAATAACTCAAATGAGTTATAACAACTAATAAGCACGATCAAAACCCTAGAAACGTAAAACGTATTAAAACAAATTGATTATAACTATAGTAGGTATTTGCACGCCTTAGCGACTTAAATGCAAATTAAAGAAAATAAAAGTTAAAATCTATTAAATAAACGCTATCACTATTTTTAAAGTGATGAACGTTTAAAACCTAAAACGACGCTTTAATAAAATTACGTAAACGCACAAAAATAAAAGTAAAGTGATCAATATAAACCCCACAAATGTGAAATTTATATTTTCAAGATCCTAAGAATAAAAGAAAATTATTAGAAAAAAGAAAATTATTTATTTAACTTATATATTATTTATTATTAATTAATTATTATTTAATACTATTTATTAATACACTTATTTAATTAGAAAACTAAAATAAGGCTAGAAAAATAAAATAAAAACTTAGAAAAATCTAAAATATTATAAAACTTATTTTAAAACTAAAAATATATTTATTATACTATTTATTCTATTTAATATTAATTATTAAGTAATTAAACTAAAATTAATTCTAAAAATTACTAGATGACAAAAGAAAATCTAGAAAAATTTATAAAACTACTTTAATATAAAAGAGATTTATTAAAAATAAAAATTACATAAGTGCTTATAAATAAGCTAAAAGAAAATTAAATAGGTATTTTCTAATAAATAGAAACTATTACTATAAGTATTTTTGGCTTTTGTGGTTTTTATTTTATAAAACTATTAAAATACTTAAAATAAGAAACTAATACAAAACAACAAAATTGAAACCAAGAATAAGCTCGAAAGTGCTTATTTGCCTAAACAGCTTGACTTAGTTTGACCAACTAAAGAAATAAGCTCAAATGAGCTTATGTGGGGTCCACTAGGTAAATTCTGGTTCCAATAAGTTACTTGGACTTGAATAAGCAAGACTTGATAATATAAGCTCACTGAATAAGCCAAAAGACCACAATAAGCACTTGCTTATTTGGTTCCTGAGACAGAAAATGGGACAACCTTGTGAGGTAATTCCAGGTGGGGTCCACAAGTTCCAAGGTCAAACAAAGGGTCAATGGTTCAAGCCTGGTAGGAGGGGGGTTGGAAGAACCAAGATTTAGGGTGTGGGACCCACTGATGATCTCACAAGGAGCTTGTGAAGTGAGGGGTCCAAACTGAGTTCACTCAGTTATCTGAGTGAATGAAATAAGCTTGTAAGCTTATTAAAAGCTTTAAAACAAGCTAATAAAGAAAATAAAAATATAAGTACTGTGTATATATGGTATATTAACAAATATAAACAAGAGGGATCACTGGATTTGGCTAATAAGCTTGGAATAAGCTTATAAGTTCTTCCAATAAAACTGAGATCCAAACACCCTGGACAGGCAACCAAAATGGCCAAATTGAGCTTATGAAATAAGCTCAATAGAACTTATTGAATGCTGAACTATAAAGTGGGGCTGGTAAGGATTCCAAAATGCCAAAGCTTGATCAATGGGGGCCACTGGATAGCTTTTGAAGGGCTTATGAAGTTGGTGGTCGATCGAGTTCACTCAAATAACCGAGTGAATGGACAAGCTTTTAAGTCGAGATGCGTTCTAGTAAAAGGCTTTGAAATTAAAAGTTAAAGCTTGAACTGTGTAGATGAGTCGCTTAGCTTCTAAATGAGCTAAAGATCACAAGCCAAAGCTTATTGATGAGCTTATGATGGGCTTGTGATTTTGCTTGTTTACACTGATGATCAGTGTAATGTTTGATTTTGTTGCACAAATTTAGAGCAAGATAAGCAGACCAAATAAGCAATCAAAGGCAAATAAGTGCTTAGTTCAGATAACTAGCCACATGGGCATCACAAACAACCAATATACTAAGACCAACACTCAATAAACAAGCTTATACAAGCTTGTAAAAGTGGGTATCAAATCTGTGCACAGGGGAGGTCTATGGAGAATCACCAAAAGTTAAGCACTAATTAAGCACTTCAATCAGCTAGATAAAGATTAATAAAAAAGAATAAGGAGATCAGAACAAGTCTAAATAAACTTACAAGCTCTAGTCCTAATATCAATCAACAAGCTCACGCTTTAGATCCAAAGTTGATTCAAAAATCATGCAAGTCATAAATTTGACTTTTAAGTTAATACTAAGTTTGACTATAGTGAGCTTTGATCTAGATTTACCGATTAAGTATGTTGTATTAAGCTATGATGAAGCTAAATTAAGCTAGATTATCAACTTCGAGCTAATATGTGGAATATGGTACTTATTACTCTAATGATTATAGTCTAGGTGGAATTACAAACTAAATTGACTTTTAACTAATGAGACCTAAATATTATGATGAAATGGACTATGATGATCTAGATAAACATGCAAAGAACAAGTATCAAGGACAATAACATGCATCAACTCAATATGGCATTTGATCCAAACACCCCTAGAAAGGATCAAGCTTTTGTGATTAGTGTTACTCAACATGATTTAAAGCATGAAATCGAATTCTAACACTTGATACGTATGAACTAAGATCAAATGGACACAATTACACAGATAATAACAACTATAACCTATTAATCACTACTAAGCTAATTTAACTGTCTAACTTTAACAACTACTAACTATGATTTTTAACTAACAACCTACTGATTTAACACTAGATTATCACTAATCAACATCAACTAAGCATGAATCAAGAAAGATTATACTAAATTAAGAACAAATACAGGTTATGCCAAAAATCAAGAAATTAGCTTACAACTTGAGTTTTAGCCACAACTGAGATCCAAGAACTGAGTACCACACCTATATGCTCTCCACAGAGCACTATAACCAAAGCAATCCAGAATACACTTTGCTCCAAGCTTTCTTCACAGATTACTTCTATATTAAATTCTAAATTACTTGATTTCTTTTTGGTATTTTCCTTTTTTAGTGAATTATTGCTGGTTAAGAGTTTCTACAAGCTTGCAATAGCTTACAAAGAGCTAAGTAGTGTTTGTTAGGGTCCTCTAATCAACAAATATCAACAGAATTTAAAAGACTAGTAATGAAAATGGGACAAAAATTGAAATACTGAAAACTTGAAAGATAGAATGAAACTGAGTAACAAAGTTGTTTATTACACTTTAGCAAAGCTAACAAACACTTTAGAAACAGAATTTAAAGATTACACTAATGTGACAACTATTTAATTATGCTACGATTGATCATAAACTAGATTACAAATTATGATGCTTCTTCTTCTTCTTTTTCTCAGATTTATCACCCATTTGAATCCCACTAGAACAAATATCTCATCCCACTTCATCTAGGCCTTTGAAAGTGAGTAATTGATCCAAACCATTCAAACTTATTTTGGCGCCAAAACTCACCACGTGGATATGAGGCGGTTTGAGCACAATTAAAGCTTTCGGGAGGTAGCATGAGGTGGAGGACACGCTTGGTGAAGTTTAGACCAAGTTGGGTGGTTTTAGCAACACCGGGTAAGGAGTGGTTTTGGGGAAATATGGTGTGAAGGGCATTTATTGTGGCGTGTTGAGGTTTTGCAGAGGTGGTGGAGAGTGGATAGATAGCAGAGGGTGAGGTGGAAAGGAGTGATGGTGTTACAGTGGTGGTGTGAGGTGGAAGAAGAAGAAGAAAACGGGTCTTGGCTCGGGTCAGATTATTTATTTACAAAGGGAAGGGATTGGGCTGGTTGGTTGGGCCGGGTTATAAGATTGGATTTGGACTTTGGTTTTATAATAATAATGGGGTCCGGTTTGGTTTGTATGTAAAGCCCAAGGACCAATTTTATAATTCCTGAAAATTGAGGGGTCAAACCTGTAAAATATCCAAAGTAATCACAAGGACCAATCATGTCAAATAAGAATAGTATAAGGTTTATTTTGATTATTTTCTTATTTTTAAAACCTTAAGGACTATTTTTGACACTTTTCAAAGTTGAGGGACCAAAGTTGTAATTTTAAGATTTTTAACTTCAAAGGATTATTTTGAACAACTTGTGAATCCCAAGGACCTAAAATGATATTTTTACAAGTTTTGATTAACCAGGACTAGATTTGCCAATTTATCAAAGATCGTGGACCTAAATCAGAATTATGTATGTTTTGCATGTTTTCATCGCCATCCCTTTTGCACTTTAACACCTAAAACATAATTTGGAGATAATTCCAGATTTTGAAGCATATTTGTATGTTTTCAGATATTTTTGTAGCTTAAATGTGAACGAAATGATGAGTATTTAGACACTCATCAGCCATAAGATTTCAAAAAATGGGATTGAGGTTGATAGAGCAAAAGTAGATGTTATTGCTAAGTTACCTCATCCTACTACCGTCAAAGGTATTAGGAGTTTTCTAGGTCATGCCGGTTTCTATCGCAGATTCATACAAGATTTTTCCAAAATCGCCCTACTTATGACCCATCTTCTTGAAAAGGATGCTCTTTTATCTTCTCACCCGAGTGCATTGAAGCTTTGAAACATTGAAGAAAAAGCCATCAAGCACCCATTCTCGTGCTCCCGATGGGACTTGCCTTTTGAGCTCATGTGCGATGCAAGTGATTTTGCTATCGGTGCAGCCCTAGGGCAACGCAGAAACAAGCATTTTCACCTCATCCACTACGCAAGTAAGACTATGATCAAGCTCAAACCCATTACACCACCACGTAAAAAGAGCTATTAGTCATGGTGTATGCATTTGAGAAGTTTCGCCGTACTTAATCTTGACCAAATGCGTGGTGTATACGGATCACCTGGCCTCAAATATCTCTTTGCAAAACAAGATGCAAAGCCGAGATTGCTCCATTGATTCTCCTCCAAGAATTTGATATCATTATACGTGATAAAAAGGAGCCGAGAATCTAGTCACGATCATCTGTCGATTAGAAAACCTCACCAAGATGTTTTCGAGAAAAGGAAATAAATGAAACATTTCCTCGAGACACTCAATGCGGTTTCTTTTCGTGAAATTCTACCACCCCATGGTTTGTCGACTTCAAATTACCATGGTAACTTCATTGTGAAAGGGATGTCGACCCAACGAAGAGCAAATTCTTCAAAGATGTTAAACATTATTTCGGGACGACCCTACTTATTCAAAATTTGCGGATCAAGTCATCAGCGATGTGTTTATGGATGTGAAGCTATTGACATTCTCACACTTGCCATGTCGGACCACCGGGGCCATCATAGTCCAAACTACACCGCCAAGAAGGTGTTTGATTCCTGATTCTATTGGCCCACAATCTATAAGGATGCCCACGAATTTGTCAAAGCTTGTGACGCTTGTCAACGCTACGGCAATATATCTCAAAGAAATGAAATGCCGCAAAATGCCATTCAAGTTTGGAGATATTTGACATATGGGTATTGACTTTACGGGCCATTTCCTTCGCCTCGTGGTAACAAATACATACCGTGGTCGCTGACTATTTGTCAAAATGGGTTGAAGCAAAAGCTTTACCCACCAATGATGCCCGAGTTGTTGTGAAATTTTTAAATCTTTTGCCAGTTTGGAACCCGAGAGCGATAATCGCGATCGTGGTACACATTTCGCAATGACCAATTTGATCGTGTCATGCAAAAGTATGGTGTTACCCACCGCTCTCTATCGCATACCACCCCAAACAAGTGGGCGGTGGAAGTTTCAAACCGTGGTATTAAAAGAATCCTTGAAAGGACAAGAGGCGAAAATCGTGCATCCCTGGTCGGATAAACTAGATGACGACTGGCCTTCCGTGATACTTACAAAACACCCATCGGGTGTACTCCATACAAGCTAGTGTACGGAAAGGCATGTCATCTTCCGATTGAGTTAGAGCACAAGGCATACCGGGCCTTAAAACATGCCAACTTCGATATACAGACACCGGTGATCATGTAAAAGTTCAAATGAATGAATTAAATGAACTCCGTGATCAAGCATACGAAACTCTTTGATCTATAAACAAAAGACAAAGAAGATTCATGACTCAAAATCAAGAACCGCTTTCAACGTTGGTGATCGAGTCCTTCTTTTCAATTCAAGATTGAAGATTTTCTCGGGAAAGCTTAAGTCCCGATGGTCTGGTCCATTTACCATTGCTAAGGTTTATCCTTATGGTACCGTTGAGTTATCTCAACCCGATGGTCCAAATTTTAAAGTGAATGGTCATCGAGTGAAGCATTACTTTGGAGAGGACATTCCTCCTGTGGTTGTCCCGGATCTACAAACTTTCCCCATGAACCAATGAATGCGGGGATCGAGTCAAGCTAGTGACTCGGGAATCAAAAACATTAGCACACACCATATGGGTTTTCACCCATATTTCTGTCTTCTTTCTCTATTCTACCACCCTAGTGTGGGGGAGTTGCCCCACACTGTTGTATATAAAATCTAAAAAAAAAAAAAAAAAAAAAAAAAAAATCTCTCTTTCATAATAATGGCCGAGTATTTCCCTTTACGTTCTCGCTTCGCATAACCGCGGTATTTTGAATATTGAGGAAATATTCATTTCTAAGTGTGGGGGGAATTCTCACGAATTTCATATTTTATACACCCAACCCCTGCTGGCCAAAATTTTTTTGAATAAGTGTTTTCACTTATTCATCATACGGTTATCATCCGCCATGTTTGAAAAACAAAAGGATTGGCTAATCCAGAGCAAACGGCTCTTGGTAAAGATATATCAAACCGCTTATGGCTTGCAATTTGCCCAAAATTGTATGGTTTTCAACTCACCATATCCTAAAAAGTGAAGAGTTGGCTAGCCCGCAAGTTTATGGCTTGTGGTAAAGGCAAGGAAAAGCCATAATTGGTAATCACCACCAAAGATAATTCGATAATTTATCTAATAGTTATTAGTCCGTAAGCAAACGGCTTCGGTAAAGACAAATCAAACCGCTATGACTTATGATTTGCTCAAAATCATTTGGTTATCATTGTACCAAGGTTCTTACTTGAATCAAACAACTGGCTACTCCGTAAGTGATGGCTTTTGGTAAAGAGTTTTAAAATCCATTAAAGATCTAAATCATTGCTAGGGACTAGCAATATCTCGCAGGGATTGATGAGTGTCTAAATACTCATCATTTTTGTACAATCTAAACTGCAAAATCATCCGAAAACACTCAAAATGCATCAAATGATGAAAATATCACAAATCGTGTTTTATGTGTTTTAAATGCAAAATATCAAAATCGATGAAAATGATTCAAGTTTGCTAATTTGGCGCTTTAGTCCCCAAGTTTTAAAAGTTGTCAAATCTAGTCCCTCGAATTCAAAATGTGAAGTTTTGTCATTCAAGGTCCCTAAAATATTCTAAGTTGTTAAAATTGGTCCTTGAATGATTCTTTGGTCAAATGGCGTAAAAGGTCCTTAGACTTTGAAAAATTGCAAAATAGTCCTTGATTTCTAAAATGGAATTTTATGCAAAAGGGTCCTTGTACTATCAAAGTTTGTCAAATTTGGTCCTTGTGATAAGTTTGAAATGTGGCATTTTGGTCCTCATGTTCGCGATTGTAAGTTTGGTCCTGGGTTAATAAGCTATACCAAACGGATCCTTTTAATATATCAAGCCCAAATCCAACTTTGGCCCAAATCCAACCTAACCTCATTATAATACTTGGTCAACAGTCAACGCTACCAAATACCACCCAAGACTGCTCATCTCCTCTCAAATCAGAATCCAAAACCACCATGGTTTTCCATGATTTACTCCACCCCCCCTTACCTTGTCCCTCTACTCCACTAACACCCAAGATCTTTAATTGATTCAAACAACCCCATTAATGGTTCAAAACCGCTAAGAGACTTTTGGCGCCAATTCTACACTTGACGGTTTTGATGAGTTTCAATGATCCAATGGCTCGAAGTGGTGGAAACAATCGAGGTAATCAAGGAGTCCAAAAGTCATTATATGAGGAAGAGATGCAATGTATATGACCATCTAGAGTTTTTAGTTTTAAGTATGTCGTTTAAGCACTTTTCAATTTCCATGTAATTTAAGCTTAGCACTTTGTTTAAGTTATTTCAAGTATTTGTGAACTATTTTCGTTTCAATATCAAGTTTTAAGTTGCAAGTTCAATTTATGCGCTTCATTTCAAAAATCTCATGTGAATCAAATGTTGTTGTGTTGTTTGTATGGACCTAAATAGATCACATAAGCTCCTAGAAAGCTTCTTCAAGCTTTTAGAAACACTTAAAATCGCTTTAGAAGTTAAAAGCAAAATCACCAAAATCCAAATAAATAGTTGAAAAATAAAAATCGCTTGAAATGGTATTCACAATTGAGCAGGTGAATTTTGATGGCTTGGGTTAGTGGCTTAGTGGTAAGCCTTTAGGATTGGTCTTGATCATTGGTTCAGAATTGCGTTGGATACCCATTTGTAAGCCATTTACTCATTTTAGCATTTCTCTTTTAGATATTTCATAGTTTAAATTTTGTGTTTTATTGTTAATTAGTTATAGTTAAGTGTATTTGAGTATTAAAATCAGTTTGTTGTTCTTTAAATTTATAGTTTATAAAATTTAGTCTTGATAGCTAAAAGCTCATCATGGTCATTTCGAGTTTAATGTTGTTATGGTTGTTGTTTTAGGCTTCATTAGTCCTAATAAGTGATATTATAAGGTCTGCAATCGCTTGATGGTTTAAATTTGTGATTTGCTTGTAAAATTCCAAACTGCTCACTTAAAGGGTGTTTGGATTTGCCTATTTAAACTATAGAAGGTCTTGTTTTAGTTGATTGTTTGTGCCTGCTCGTGTCATATACACACCTAATATCTCGCTTTAACCATAAAAAACAAAGGGTCATTTGTAAAAAGTAAAACCTTTTGATCACATCTTGTGCATTCACCGTTGGATTTTAAGGTTCTATGATCATGATTTTGTGTTAAGAAGTTGTTAGTGTTGATCAAATCACCTTAATATAACTTAATACATCTTAATCACCCATAGAATCGCTTAAAGTTCATATAAGTCAAACTGTTTCATTTTCTTAAAAAGTCAAAATGCTCAGGTACGCTTTATGGTCGAATTCACAAGCATGGCAAAAGCTCACTAGTTAACTTTAGCTTGTGATTTTAGTTTTGTGAAGCTAACCAAGCCATCTTTGAGTCCTAGCTTAAATTTCCAATTTGAAGCTTGTTTGATAAGGCTTGCACTCACTTATTGTTTTGTCCATTTCTCAGATTCACCTAGTTTTGACTCGCTGGTTTTTCAAGTTCTTCATAAGCTTCTCACAAGTTTATTAGAATAAGCCAAACTTTGTAAATCGACTTTTGGATAGCTTATCCGTCATCTTGCTAATCCAAGTTTTTGTTTTAGTTTCTAGCTTATCTCATTGCTTAAAAAGTAGCTTAAAGGTGCCTAGTGATTTACAAAGTGTCCTGTAAATCGCTTTAAACTTGTGCTTATTTTAGCTTAATCTGCTTATTTTTAAAATCAAAATGTTTTCTCGGTTTCATATTAGCTTATTATTAGTACTTAGCTTATTTTTCGCTTTCTTTTGCTTATTATCGACTTATAAGCCATTTAGCCTTAATCTTGTGCTTATTTCATATTATTGGCCCTTTGTTGGAATTTTAAGCTTATTCAGAGCTTATTGGTCATTTTTAGAAAAAGTTGTAGTTGTGAAAAGTGCTTATAATCATTAGCTTAACAAGTTTTGAAGAAAAATCAAAAAATAAAATAGTAGCAAAAAGGAGTTCTTGATTCGAACCCTCGCCACCCACTCACCACACCACACACACACACCAACCCCCTAGGGTCTTTTCGCTTTTGTTTTGCATCATTTAATATATAACCCATATTTGTCTAATGTTTATACGAGCTTAATTGCTTATTTCTAGCTTATTTAGACCAAATTTTTCATCATTTGTATTTTTCTTTAATTTGTATTAGTATTAAGTATTTTATAAAAAAGTTTCGATTTTTCTAAATAGTTTTAGTATTTTTAAACATTTAATTAGTGTAAAATCTTATTTAATTCATAATAAAAATATAAAAGTCTAAAAATATAAATCTTTTTCTAAAATTTTCTTTGTCATATAGTACGTAATAAAATTGTTTTACGCTTGTAGGACTTTTATTTCATAAATTTACGCTTTTGCTTTTAGCACTGCGTAATTTTTATAAATAACTTACGTTTTCATTTTAAATCACATTTTTAGGTAATTTAAGTTTACGTTTTAGTTAAAATAGTTTATTTAAGTCATTTTATTTTATAAATCACAAAAACATCATTGTAAAAATAGTGATAGCATTTATTTAATATATTTTAACTTTTTAATTTTCTTAATTTGCATTTAAGTCGCTGTAATTTATTAATCTTTTCTTTAGGTATAATTATCCATCCAAATCCTTTACTGATCACTATCCTTAGTGATCACTCTATCATCTGATCAAGTGTTTGCATACCATTGAGTCTTCGTGGGACTTAACGACCCGGGAATTCATTCTATTCTCCAGGACTTCATTGTATTTGTGTTTTAAGCAGTTCTAAGCTTCTTACGGTTAGCCATTCACAAGTGGCTAGCTTGTGTGAGGTAGCTTGACCAGCCAAAGATGATCAATAATGTATTAATATATAACAAAATAAAGTTGTATAATATTTTGAAAAAAGGAACATGCTTAACCTTGGTCGAGTACAACCGGTTGCTCACATAGTACAATGGAGAATGTTTTGTTCCAAACAAAATCCTACCGTTGGATGGTGTACATATGGTCGCTTGTATACATTGCATCAATGAGCATGTACTTCTAAGATAATGTTGACCATAAATACAATGTGCAGTTGGAAAAGCACGCCTTACCGTTAGATGGTGGACAAGTGTTCATTTGCTTAGGTGAAATATACGATGTGATAAATTCCATCAGTGTGTCGTCTTATGTTGAGCCTTGGACATTCAAACGGACTAATTTGAACTTGGTTGTCCGTTTTAAGACGTATGGATGAAAGGCTTATAAAAAGCTGCCATGTTCAGCCATACGAAGTATTGCTACTGTGATCACAAGTTGTGTATAGCCTGTGATCGCAGGTAGCATCAGCTATAATAGATATACATGGTTTGGTTGTTAGTTACGCGCTTTACTTGGCTGTGATGATCCTTTAACTATGTTTTCTTCGCAAAGGTGGAAGGATGGTAGAGTGCGACCAAAGGTCGCCCAAGAACCTCTACGCGGCACAGCAACCAAGGCATAAACTAATCCAAGCTAAGTTTTCGCTCACTATATCTATTATAGCCGATCAGAACACCACTGCTTCGCTTGTCCATTTTAACTAGCCCAAGATTAGTTGTCAACTTATGCCAAAATTGTTGGGCTGTAAATGGATTACTTGGTATGTTCTAAAAAAGAGTGCACTCTTGCCGGCGATGACAACTTCTATTGCCATATCCTCTTCTGTTTCCCATTTCTCTTTGTACAGGTCTGTTTTACCGCTGATATCGGCTTTTTGTCAGTCTGAAAGTGATTTCTTATCAGAAAGTTAGGTGACCAATTCTCCGTATAAAATTCAAGGTACGCTTATGACTATCCTTATAAGCCATTATATGCTTATTTTCTACTACGGTTTCATTGCGCATTACGCACCTATGAATCGCTTATGTTACAAGCACCGATTCGACTACTTTGTATGATCTTATGGATGGAATGGTGAAATAGGTATGATCTTTTTCCATTGTAATATATGGTAGGCATTATGGCTTATTCATAGCACATAAGTCAAGATGATAACATTATAAACAAAGAAATATGGCAACCAAATAAGTACCGTTACATGCAACAAATGAAGCTAAAAGTCATAATGACTTATGTGACGACCAAAAATGTCTTGGAGTTGATCACTAAAATGCACTTAGTAAGATCCAAAGTAACTTATAAGTAAGAACGGTCCATGGGGCCATAGTTTCATATAACAGTCTTGACCAATGCTCATTTTAGGAATTGAAACGAACGACCGTATGGAAACCAACGTGTGGAAAACTAGAAGGGGGTTGAATAGTTTTACCGATTACAACTTCGTTTTAAAGTATTTAGATTGACTTATGTCAATCAATTAAGATGTGTGTTGGATATTGATAGATGAACATATAAGTAAGTAATGCAAAAGATAAAGTGTAAAGGAACACAAAACCACAACACAGTATTTATAGTGGTTTGGCTACAAGGACACCTTTCTTGCCCTACTCCACTCCGAGGTACCCCACCGAGAGTTTCTAAGTACTACACAACACAAGCTCCTTAATGTGGCGGAGAAGCCTTCATAACGCCGCCTTCTCTTTATCTAGTACAAGGCTAGACACCAAGTTTTTCCACGAGATAGAACCAAACCTATCACAACGCCGCCACACTTTATCTGGTACAAGGCTAGATATCGAGTTCCATTACAAATGAGGAACTACTACCCAACACTACACCACTACACAACTACCCAAAGGAGACACACTCCTTTTAAAAACACTAGAAAGGATATCAACATCCTTAAACCCAAACGACATTACTTGTACTTTGACGCACCATATCGATTGTACACCTTCGGCACCATTCACTAATGCCTTGAACATGACACATCTATGGAGGGAGGAAAGAACTATCAACAAGATGTACTTCAGTGGTCTTGATGATGACGGCTTAGCAACTCATGAACTTGAGCTTGCACGGCTTCAAGAGGTGGTGATCTCGCCTTTAAGAGGAACCTAGAGAATCACACAAAGATAAAACTATATAGAATGATCCTTTGGATGCGTGGTTAGTGAGGTTAGAATAATGAGAGAAAGTATATCTAAAATTGGTAGTGAGCAAGAAAGAAATGACTCACTATTTATAGGCAAAATGTGCCCTCTTTTGACGGTTCCGTGGATCCTCACCCGGGATCCGCTAGTCTAAATCCTCGGATCCAACTCATTGGGTTAGTTTAGTCCGATTTTGGGTTGCAAACCGGGTTATGGGTTATGGACCATGGGTCATGGACTTTGGATCATTGATACCAACAAGATGCAATGTACCTAGTTAATGGGTTATGGATCTTGGGTCATGGGTCATGGACTTTGGGTCATGGATCATGGATAATATCCAACATGACTTCATGCATGATGTCATGCAATGGGTCATGGGTTATGGATCATACTCCATGGGTATGGGTTACGGACTTTGGTTTGTACCCGACAAGATTCATTGTACCTAGTCAATGGATCATGGGTTATGGACTTTGGTTTTTACCCATTAGTTACCTATTACAACATATACAAAGTACATATACATTTCTATAAGATATAAACAAACTATATTACTTGTTAGTGTTTTATAGAAATGTCTTTGGTTTTATATAACTTATTAACTAAACATGTTTTGATGGTTTAATATGTTTAGTAAAAGTGTTAGTAAACTATTGGCTCAAAGCGTTTACGTATTTTATTTATTTTGTTAAAATGATTTTACGCTTGTTATCGACAAAACATTAGAAGATCGTAAAATATAAATAAAGGTTTTATGGTTTATTTGTATTAACAATCTCCCTTTTGTTGATAACAATACATTAGATTATTTTAAGAAAAAATAAAATTGTAAAAATTTGAATTGGAGTTTTTACTCTCTTCTCCCTCTTTTTGTCGAAACAAAAAGAGCGTCGAATAGAAAACTAACACATAGTGGAAATATAGTTTTGAAAAAAATTTGTGACAAGTAAAAAAAAGTGAGAAAGAGTTAGCAAAAATAAAAGTAAGGAGAAGTAGTAAGATAAGGGAAGGATTCTTGTCTTAGCTCCCTTTGACGGATGCTTCCCTTTGTAGAGGGCGTTAAGTAATTAGGAAGGCTAAACGAGTGTATTGCAAGTATCTTTGCAATGGTTTTAACTTTGACAAGATTCTCCCCCTTGACGAGTGCTCCTTTTTGATGAGGGCGTCAAGTAGTTAGAAAGCCTAAGTGAATGTATTGCAAGTGTTTTTGTAATGTTTTGCTTTGACAAAAAGCTCCTCCTTGTTGAGGGTGTCAAAGTCTTTATGTGTATTTTGAAAATCTACAAAACAAAGGTTAGAAAACAAGTGTATGGTGCATTTTTTCCTGCGAATGAGCTTCAAATTAGTTCAAAATTTTGTTTATGTTGGACGGTTCTGGCGGATCCTTCCTGTGAGGGATCCGTCTAGGCAGAAATGTGGGAACCGTGTACCTGCAACTTATTGGCAGCAATGTAGATATAAATAGTGACGTAAACGTCCAAGTGAGTTATGTATTGTTGCACCAAAACATATTCACATAACTATATAGCATACAAACATGTAATTTCATTTTAATAAAATAAGAGAAATGATACACATATATCTAAAACTAAGAAAATGATACAAACATGTATTAAAAAGAAATTTCCTAACAATTCTAAGTTGTGCCTAAGACTAGAGGAGAGCACCACTTGTGTGTGTATTCTCTGCTTAGGGACGATTTGATTTGTTGACTTGATTAAGTCGTTCAAGAATGTGATGGAACATGAAACGTAACTCATCACGTGCCCATGGACTAACCCTTGGATATGTTTACAATTATAGCAATGATTGTCATGACTAGGAAATGGAGGTGGTGAGGATGGAGCGGTTTGAGGTGGAATGTTTGATGAGGAGGGAGGCGATTCCACAAAGGATGTAAGGATTTGTGGAGGTGAGTTTGATGAAGTAGGATGTGGTTCAGCTAAGGATGAAGGTGGTGATATATGAGTTGGTGGTGGTGGTAAATAAGTATCCATTTCCATATGGTCTGGTTTTTTAGATTGGTGATTCCTTGTGCTCAAAGATGGACCATTTGATGGCGAAGGTGAGTAGAACATGGGTGTTGGTGACGTTTTAACATCAAGGTTTTGGTGAGAAGGTTGTTGTGGTGCCATTTTCTCAATTGATGAGAATGGTGGTGGATGAGAGGACCTAGGTGGTGAGTCTTCTAAGGAGTAAAGGTTTGGATGAGAAAGAGGTTTGGTGAAGGAGTGTAATCTAGGTTCTAGAAATGAGGGTTTAGTTGCTTTAGTGGAGATAGGTATGTTTGGTTTAGAGGGTATGGTGGTGTTTGGCGAAGGTTTCTACAAGCGGCAAGTTCGGACACGAATCCGAGCCGTTTTCCTAACTTTGGTTGATTGAGTTTGTTGGGAGGAACTCTAGTATTTGAAGCTTTATGGTGATGACTCTATTGAGAAAATTTCATGAACAACACGAGCATTGTTCTTGGAAGATCCTTTGGTTGATGAGGGTGTACTAGATGCTTTGTCATGGTGAAAGGTAGGAGGTGAAGAGTGTTTTAGTTGCGAGAATGAATGTTTGAATGGTGATTTGAAAAACAAACACAATTGGTTTATAAAGGATGAAATTAGGTGAGTGAATTAAATCTTAGAACACTAAGGTTCTTCAAATTGCATGCACTAAAGTCAACTTATAGTGTTGTTATGTCCTAGGAGTCATTTAAGACAAAGTGGAGTGTTTAGATTACCAAAGAGAGTTTGAAATGAATGTTTTAAGTGAGATTCGGACACTGCAGTGCGATGATTCCCACGAACCCTTACTTTAGGGATCCCATTAATGAGATACATGGATCCGGCCTCGAAGCCAAGAAAAGAGTGATGAGGTTCAACCAAGGTCTAGTACCTACATGTCTTGAGTGTTAAGTTTCCTCGTGTATGGTATAGGACTTAAATGATCAAGCACAATGAGTGAGGATAACCAATGATGTTTTTTATGGAAAGAAATTGAGTTTTCATGAGCACCAATGAGTGATCAAGGATGTCACTAAGAGTTTTGAGGGTGTCAAATGTTTTCAAATGATCCTAGAGACCAGATGGTGTTCTAAGGAAAATTTAGAAAATTTCTTAAAAATCACAAGAAATGAAAAACTAGTTTTTAGACCATTTTAAGATCAAGATGACTAAAATCAATTTGCTAAAATTGAGAGAAATATCAAACTAAGTGTTTTGAGATGAGAGAAACATTGTGTAAATATTGGAGCGGAAATATGGTGAGTTTTGAAGTATTCATAAATCAAAAACACCTTGAATGTGATCTTAAGTCATCCATGAGTGAATGTGGGATCAACTGAGCCTAAGGAAGACTTAAGTAATCCTAATGTATCATGTTTAACTGGTCTAATAAAGTCTAGAAGGTTGTATTGATGCAAGGATGCTAAAATAGCACTTCTATCAACCCGGATCCCATGGATCCTTCATTTGAGGATCCAGCTAGTTATAGCTCGAGGGATCCGGCATTTGGGATAGTTTTCTTAACGATACGCATTACGATTTTGCACTAGGTATCGAATTTTGAAACTAATGATTTCTATAGTAAGCATACATGTTTATAAGTAAAGCATAGCAAGCATGGTATGTATAAGCAAAATATAGGCATGTAACTAGGATGACGACCAACTTTTGATACGAGATCAAAAGTGGTAAAATTCTATTGAGTTGTTCCAAGTTGTTATCATGTTTTAGCATACTACGACATAATACTTAGTTCTACCAAATGAAAACAACGTTTTTTTTAAGACATACATCACATGTTTCAAATACGGATCATACAAATCACCTTTAATCACCTCCAAACTTCCATCTCATCTTCACTTTTTCTTCTTCCCCATGAGGAAATGAGCAATGCATTTTAACATTCCTTTGGTTTGTTGAAACTTTTGGGGAAGGACTTGGAATGTCGGGCAATTGATCAATGTATGAGACAAGGTCGAGATGGTAGTTGTTGACGGGGTTGCTTGCTTCTCTTTCCATTTCCTCGAATGAGTCGGTAGGTGGGTGAGGCCTTTTCCCATCAACCATGAACCTTGATGTTCTTTCCTAGGTGAGAGGTACCATGACCCAATTGCAAAAGAAATGATCATCCGTCAAGGGAGAGGGTTCCAAAGCAAAGACAAAGTTTTCTAGGCGAGTTAGAAGCATAGCATATGGAAGAACCATTTTCTCCGTCCTAAAGACACTAGCCATTCTTTTGACCACGTAATATGCAAGGTTGAAGGGATTTTCGTTGACGAGGCAATAAATCATGTATACAAGACATGCATTCGGATGATCCTCGTTTCCAACCAAGCAAAGAACATTTTCTAAGAATTTGTTCCCATTTTTTGTAAAGTGGGAACATCTCAAAAGCTCCATTTGAAAGGGATCTCGTGGATGAATTTTGAATTCTAGTGACTCGTGTTTGAGAGGTTCTTTGATGAATAAGGCATCTTTATCGTGGCGGGTTCATGAAGAGGAGTGAAATAGACCTCGTGATCATCAACCATATCATGGATTTTGGCGGTGACCAATCATTGGAATACATACACACACAATGGTATGGGATGCGGAGAATTCGGCAAGCTCGGCAAGAGTTAAGGTGTAGTGTACTGCTTATGACATAGGCAATAGATATGGTTCCATTATCATATTTCTAATGATGCGAACGCTCTTGTAAAACTCGAGGACAAACATGGGACATATTTTTTCGTTGATATGGAGGAGACACTCAAAGTTGATCCTAGAAAAGACTTCGGAATATCAAGCACCATTGAGATAAGATTGATCAATGACACATCCTTCATGAAATAACCATTTTGGAGAATTTTGAAGGTTTTGGATCCTTAGGGTTAAGACCATCCTTTCGGTGATGCATCGGTATATAGTAAGCGGTGTCTTGATAATCTTGTTGTGTGGAACTAGGCATGATTGATCCATAACAATAAAACCACAATGTGGTGTTAATTTTGAGAAGAGTTCCTTTTGAGGTTCATCACAATTTGCACAAAACATCCTTTTGAATTCATTATGAGTTCTAATTTGTATTAACAATGTTTTTCTTTGATTAGTTATCTTAGATAGCTAATAAAACAATGTGATAGCAAATTGTGACAAACCCACTGAACCAAAATTCTAAAGATGTAAAATTGTATAACTAAGAACTTGAGAATGGAAATCACAATGTAGTGAATATAAGACTTACACAAGTGATTTGATTGCTTAGATTGATGACGAAAAAGCTCCTAGGAATAGTAGTGTTGTGTTTAGGGTCGTGATGAAAGAGTAAAGTGGAGGATGGAAGTCTCGATGATTTATCAAAGACTTATTCTGCTTGATGTCTTGGGTTCCCACGGATCATTTGAAAAAGGATCCGACTAGTTGTTGTCGAGGGATCCAGCTATTCAGTAAGAAAACAGTTTCAGTGGGTTTGATAATTTTGACGTGGGAGTTTTCGATTTCAATTTTTGCTAAAGGTTTTGCTCTATACCTTAGGTTTTATTTATTATAGATGTAATACAAGGTTTGACGAGTCTTCGTGTTTACCAAACATATTTGACGAGGTTATGAATAAACCATGAGTCGAGAGAAAATAAAAATCATGTCAAATTTTATTTTAACATGATATAGATATTTAACTAGATGATATTGACATAGATTACTAATGCAACAACAATATCTCTATGCAGAGACGATGGATCAAAAATTTTGGTTAGCAATATTTCTTTTGAGGTAAAGACGATATTGACTATGTTAGATCTTAATATTTATGTTGTTTAATGATTCGGTGGTCTAGGTTGTGATTAAATAAGAAAGCCATTAGAGATGAAGAGTTGAGAGGAGATTTCTTGAAAGAGAGTTGCTATGTAAAATGAAAGGTTTATTCAAAGAGCACACCCTTCCATGGATGGAAGGGGTATTTATACTACAAATTACACGACCTCCTATCGGCTCGTGGATCGTGTATCACAGGTGGGTAAAGACCCGTCCTTCCTCCACGGTATTACACTAGACTAGCTACGCTACAAAATAACGAATAAACTACTAGGTATGCGAATAACGACAAGTCACGAGCTAACTTATGCTAGATAATATTTGGGGTGACCGACACTTCACTATGTAATTTTCTAATTCCTAACAATCTCCCCTAAGGGAGGTCACCCCATGTTTTACATTTTGAATCCTAGCATTCTATTCTTGACTTTGTTCTTGAGCTCAGACTTCAATTCTTCAATTCGCAATCTTTGTGCTTTAGTAGCGATTCTTCAAAGTCCGTGATAGATTTGTACTTTAAGGAGGCCTTTGAACCGATCCACATCTTTGATGATCTTCGAGCTTTTATTGAGATCATCACCACGTGAATCTCTCCGGATCATCCATAGTTGTGTTGCCATCATGTGAAGTTGTGACTTTCGGACCGACATGCTCACACTTTTGAATCATGACATCTTTCAATCGTGAGTAGCGGAAGCCTTATCGGTTCTTGATATTTGCGCAGTCAAGGTAAGCAAAGTATATAAAATATCGAAACGGAGTTATGTAGATATGCACCACCATGATTTCTTCAATTAAGTGTGGTTGCGGTGAACATGCGGCTTTGGATTGACTCCTCAATTACGATCACCGCAATCGTCGGGTGTACCGCATATGACGATTAGCAATAAAGCGCATTTAAAGTGTCTTTGATCACTTTCGTTGAATTGAGGTACACGGCCCGGTTCCCCGTTGATCGAGACAAGTACCGCTTGTGATCGGTAGGATTCCTAAGAATCTCCTTGTGATGGTTTCGCAATGTTTAGCCGTTCTCAAACCGAACGCCTCAAAGAAGACAACACGGAGATGAGTGAACCAACAAATTGAGATTCACCGATTGATGAAAATGATTTGAAAAACAATCGCATATTGCTTGAAGAAAGAGTTTTGCAATACTGACGAAAGTTTTATGAGAAAGATCAATTTTCAATCAAAATACTTTTGTATTAGAGAATGAGTACACATTCGACGTAAGAAGGAAAGAAGAGATTCGCACATCGAATGGTTTTTCTAAAAGTATTTTCAATCGTAGAGATACTTTTGAATTTGAAATGAATACACATTCGACGTGCTAGAGAAAAGAAGGTTTGCACATCGAACGTTTTTCCAAAAGTATTCGTCAATTCCATTCTCGACCAAGGTTGATTCAAGAATGAATCTCCCATCATTTATATCCGGTTGTCACAAGCTTGATCTTACGAGAAGATCACACATGTCACCCACCAAGAGCTTGTCTCGATGTTGGCTCTAGAAGGATTTCCATCTTCATCATTGAATATTTTCATATCACTCGGATGTTCTCGCAATACCACAAGGATAATCGTGGGACTTTTAATATATACTTACTTTCCACATTGTGTGAAACAGCAAGTCTTCATTAATATAGTGTCCTAACGAGATATTGTGGATGATCTCTTGGCTCTAGACTCAATTGTGCATTTTGGTTCTGTGCGGAGACTAGGGAGAGGGTCTCCTTCTTCAATATCAACAATCTCTAAGAGAAAGTCGATAGATTATGTCTGTTCCCAGTGAGAATGAAACAAGTCCTTTTAAGAGGAACTTGAGTAGCTTGGGAAGTTTAGTGCGGTGCGTCCGGGTCCATGACGTCTTGTCTTCAATACCGGTGTTACCTTAGTAAACACTAGTAGCATATGTATTGAACACTGTGTGCGCCCTAAGGTTGAATTATTCGAGGCTATTTCTTTTCACCCTTTCACATTCAATTTCTTTTCATTCTTCAACCCTTCAAAGGCTTACGAGACTTCATAACTAGAACCTTGTTGGGTTTATTCTCGTTCTAGCTCTATCTCGATCCGCACTCTTCCCATATTCTCATTTTTCTTCTTTTTTCAATATACCTAAGGACTCTACACTATCTAGTGGATAGTCCCCGGTAGATCCCTCCGGTTCGGTGGATCATGGGAACAAATACCTAACCTAACCATCCTTATAACACCATGCATAAAGTAAATTGGTCGGTCTTTTGGTATTGTTCTTTCCTTCATGAAACCAATCGAAAAACAATCAAGGTACTTGTGATACGAGATCAAAGCATTTTGTACCTTAATAGTTTGATCATTTTAGAAATGCTCCCCTCAACATGTGCATATGATGTTGAAATTGTTTGGCACATGGAGGCAAGAGTTCTTTGAAATAATTTCTTTGAAATAATTTCTTGATCACAATTTCCTTAGAAAAGCCATTTGAATTTCTTTGTAAATTCTCCTCAATATGTGCATAGGATATTTGAAATCATTTTATCACATAGAGGAAAGAGTTCTTTGAAACACATCCACGATCACAAAAACCATTAAGAAAACCATTTGATAACTCAATCAAGGTACTTTATAAATAACTTTAAAAGTTTTTTTGTACTCGATAGTTATGCTCCTCCTCAAAATGTGCTCGAGTATTTGAAATCGTTTAGCACATATGAGAAGCGACTGCACAACCGAATCAAACGCGATCAAATTTTATCAAATTTCATTATTAAATCACAAATTCTCCCGATCAAAATATCAAACACTTTGAGATTTTGGATCCCAAGTGATTTAATAAGGTTTATACAACATGGGAGAATATGGCTGGTTTAAATACTCATCATGTTTTGGATAAATCCTCCTCAACATGTGCATTATGTGTATTGAAATCGTTTGGCACATGGAGCGGGAGTGCCTTTAAAGGACTAAAACCAATTCCATTTAAAGCAGTTTGAGAATTAAATCACGATCTCTACCCCGATCGGAAATATCAAACCATTTGAGATTTGTGATCCCAAGTGATTAAATCATTTAGAAAATTTGGGAAAGGCATTGGTAAGATTCAATTTTGAAAGATGAGATAATGACCATTTTAAGACATTAAAGATTGTTAGTGTCGGGTATGATAGTTTTAAGAGATCTTTTAAGTAAAACAAAACAATTTCACAATCAAACAAGAACAAAAAATTTCATTTGAAAGACCTTGATTCTAAAGAAAAAATCATACCATGACATAACATTAAATCTTTAGATCACCATATATTCTACAATCCGGACTTTTATGAAGCAATATTGATTGAAAATAATTTATTTTAAATCCTCCCTGATCGATGACCGTAGTCGTTGATTGAGTGACTTAAGTTTGATAAAAAAAGTCCGGTGATTTTCAAAATTAAGACCAATTTATTTTCAAAACAATATTTTTCCATTTTCAAAACAATATTTTCAAAATTGTTTAAAATGGTATCATTCACTACTTTTCACGCACAAGATACGTTAGGTGGAGAGAATCATAAAGTTGCTTTTGTTGATGTTGTAGGGCTTGGAAGAAAACCGTCTATGATAGATGCGTGAGACTTCTTTTACGTTGCATTTTGAAGGCCACCGAGGTCAAATTAAGCTCCGCTTCTTCAATCACTTAGAAAACCATCTGCGATCACGGTGAGACCTCTTACGTTGCATTTATGCCAACTCTCCATAGAAGTCAATTAAGCTCCGTTTCTTCATTTGTCAACCAAGATATAGTTACCCTTTCCTTTCGGCATCCAATCATCTTCAATTGTGGGATCCGGATCGGGAACATTCTTATACCAATATACCCGCATCGTTAGTGAACACACATACAAATATATGGTGGTCGACATCACCCAAACAACAATCGACTAATAAAAGTCAATGCAACATATCAATCGGATCACATAAATGTATGGAATAATGTGTTTATCAAACTCTAATCATCTAATCCTAACAATCACATCCTAGAAACCTAGTCCTTCAACATAGGCAATTATCATTTTAATTAAGCACGTGGGATAATTAATAAAGTCTCGTTAGATGATATAGATTTGAAAACATTCTCCCCTCAATCAATGACTCATTTCCTAAAAGGTTTAAAAGCTGAAGTCATTGATTGAGTTATCAATTTAAATACAACTCACGAAGCGATTGTCTTTAAAGCAACTCATTTACCACCATTTTTAAACCAACAAATATTTTTAAAGAAGAATTTTAGGCGGAAAAATATTTGTGTAGGCTGTGATCCTTGACATACTTTCCTTGTTTTGTTTTTAGGATAAGTGCACGAAATCTTTTGAAAATAGTTTAAGCGTAGCACTTTCCTCTTTAAAAACGGGTTGCTATCATCGAAATAATAGCAAGCCATAGTTTAACTCAGGTCACGATCAAGTAAATAGCGCAAGCCATAGTTTAAGCCGGGTTACGATCAAGAAATCAGTAAACCATTTTTTAGACATGATTAAAAGAAATATTTACACCTCCTGCTCGAACTTCATCTAAAGTCACGTGCCATTATTGAATGACATTTCTAAGACCGTAGATGTTATCGATACGAGAAGACATGTCTTGAAAACATATTTTGGTCTTTTGAAGTTTTCGATTTTATGGATTTTGATGATGATTTTATATTTTCTATTTTCTTTTCTTGGTTTTATAATTTTCTATTTTGTTTTGTCGGTTTTATATTTTTGTATTTTGTTTTTGATAAATATATACAAAGATAGAGAAGATGATAGTAGTAAAGAAGATGATGATACGATAACCTAGATAAGGATATCGGCGAAGACGTAGAAGATAGAATTGTCATCTCTTAAACATTCACCACCAAAGCTTCCGAGGCTCTTGCAATGAAGAAAGAGATTGAACCGTCTGAAAGTGAGACTTTGGCGACTTCCCCAAATCGAAAATCCTTTAGCGAGAAGATTCAAAGCTTTCTTTCAAGCTTCCATTAGCTGTGTGCACAAAGAAGTACACCATTATCATTGATTTCACGCTCTTTTTAAGAATAATCACCGTGATTCTTCGATTCGAGGTTATATCATCCAATAGAAAAACAAGACCGTATCATCCCACACATAAAACAATCTTCTCAAATTTCTTTTCACTCGGCGGCCTCAAGCAATCCATTCCAAAGGTGTCAAGAGAACACTTCCCAAGTAGTTGAATTGATGTAGTCGATCTCCTTGTATAATGCTCATGAACTCTCCGAAATACACATCATGGGGGAATGAAAACACCTCCCATGCTCACATTTTTCTTCCCCGATGATCGTGTATGAAGCTCAAGAACCCAAAGTACACCAATACCCAAGAGCTCTCGAATACACATCATGAGGGGAATGAAAACACCTCCCGTGTTTACATTTTTTCTTCCCCGATGATCGCAGCATGAAGCTCAAGTATCCGGGCATACCAATACCCAAGGAAGAGTAATGATAACATTGAAGAAGCGGGTCAAGCTTGATTATCTCTCTGGATGACAATCTCTGCGGATGTCAACTCGGAATAAGTGATTATATCTACGAATCACCGATTAAGCCCTCGGTGAAACAACCGGGCATCCCCAATGTACACAATCTCTCTCCCACGATCATTGCGATACCATCGAAATCACCACACTAATTAGTGTAATACTCTTATCTTCGAAACTTTTCTAACATCACTTCCCCATGTAGTTGAAATGCTAACACTAAACGCCTTGATGAGTAAAGACTTGAGTTTCTCCATGTCATGACATTTGTTTTCCCGGATATCTTCAATCACTTAGAAGAATTAAGTTCATCAAGTTTAATCGTCATGAGTCAAACCTTGAGTTTCTCTCAGTAATAACATTTGTCTTCCGGGGTATCTTCAATTACTTAAGTATTAAGTTCATCAAGTTTACTCGCGTTTAGGTGCTTGTCTCCTTACGCCTCTGTCAAGTTTTTGACACTCGTAATCAATGAACTCTTTGTAAGTCCTTATACTAGAAATATTTTGAGAAAAACCTCATTAGCTCGTATGTATCTGTGAGAATCAACTTCTGTCAAGAATAACGTGAGCAAGTCTAATTAGGGATTAAATTTGGCATTTAATCTCCCCAATTAGTGCTCTCCCTAAGCCGACAATCTGCTTGATAAATGCCGAGAATAAGAAGAAGTCTTTTGATAATCACATGCAACGTCGCCTTTTAGTCTTCTAACATACAAAGCAGAAATGTAGAACCGATTGTAGACTCGACCTTCTTCTAGATTGTCCCATTGGGAATAAATAGTTAACATCTTCAACTCACACCAAAAGCATCCCACCAAAAAGCATCCCGATTAACTTACATCTTGCAAATCCCCTTAACTAAAATCTTTCCCAATCAAACAAGAACGAAAGATGTTCATCAAGGAAATCGACAATTAGGCCGCAACGAACACACAAGACGGTAACGCCAAACTACCAATCACATCAAACAAGAGCAGAGATTGTTCGGAATCATCATGTTGATGTATCGTGAAGCGATTAACCGGAAGCACTTTTGTCGATAAACTCGTCAATCCGAGTGAAGATGTCAACCAACGGCTCTTAGAAGAAA
>CM040238.1:307836682-307918989 GCA_022545495.1 Chrysanthemum lavandulifolium
TCCTCTTGAGTCAAACACCTTATACCAATCCGTGGATCAACTCATTAAACCTAGCGGGAGGCAAGGCTTTGGTGAGAAGATCGCCAATTGGTATTCTGTACCAGTATAATTCAACGGTACCACTTCCACATGGTCTTTGATGAAATGATAGCGTAGATCGATGTGCTTTGATTTCAAATCTTGAACCGAGTTGCGAGATCGCAATGGCACTCGATTGTCGCGATGAGATCGGGATTACATCAAATCGTAACCATAGTATTTGAGTTGTGTTCTCATCCATATGACTTGAGCACAACACGCGGACATGGCTACATATTCTCGCTTGGTTGATGATGGTGATGTACAATCCTGCTTCTTTGATTGCCAAGACACCGTTTATCACCAAGAAATTGTAGAGCTCACAAGTACTTTTCCTTGAGTCTAAGCATCCTGCGTGGTCGGCGTCTGGCGATTAGTTCAAAACCGAATCCTCAGGATACGGATCCCAAGTTAATGGTTCCCTTGATGTATCGGAGGATTCTTTTAGCCTCGAGAGGTGGGTTTCGGTTGGTCGCGATCGATAACGGGAGCATAGATAAATGGCAAAGACAATATCAGTCGCTAGTTGTTAGATACATGAGAGACCCTATAATACTTGGTATTTGGTAGGGTCAACTAATTTCCCATGTAAATCAACATCTAGCTTCTTGGTATGAGCCATTGGTGTGGCATAAGTGTCACAGTTTGTCATTCAAATTTGTTTAACAATTCAAGGGCATATTTGGGTGACTCAAGAAAATACCACGGGGTGATTGATGAACTTGCAATCCTAGAAAGAACGTAAGTTCACCCATCATGGACATTTCAAAATTTTTCTTCATTAGTTTTGCAAAATCGATTGAAAACTTTTTATGTGTAGACCAAAATGATGTCATCCACCTAAATTTGAACAATTAAGATATGTGCCCGTGATATTGTATAAAAGAGTTGGGTCAACCGATCCTTTGGTGAAATTATTAGCAATGAGGAAAGATGATAGCTTATCGTACCATGCCCGAGGGCTTGTTTGAGACCATAAAGAGCTTTTTCGGTTTGTAGACATGGTTCGGGAACTCGGATCAACGAATCCTTCGGGTTGGTGACATACACCGTTTCTTTCGGTTGTCCGTTGAAACGCAGTTTTGACATCCATCGAAAGACCATCATATTCATATGAGCATGAACGCTAGAAATATCCAAACGACCTCAAGACGAGAGACACGAGCAAAAGATTCTTCAAAGTCTATTCCTCTTCACGACGATAACCCTTAGCAACTAGACGTGACTTGTTTCGGATTCGTTCCTTGACATCCAATTTGTTTTTCCAAATCCATTTGAGACCAATGACGTAGACCCTGTTGGTCTTTCAACCGTTCCATACTTCAAGACGTTTGAATTGGTTGAGTTCTTCCTTCATGGATTCAATCCGATTGTCTTTTGTCATTGCGTCTTTAATGTTTTAGGCTCAAATTAGCGGGCGGTGAGTGCATAAGTGCAATGTTCACCATCCGTGTGAAGACGTTGTCTCGTAACGACCGGTTGATTCGGGTTGCCAATAATATTAGCCGAGGATGGTCTTTTGTCCATCGATGTGTAGAGGTTGATGTTGGTATACATTGTGCGATTACGAGGGTTCAAATGGTTTGTTGATGATTCCGCGACATCGGTGCAGCAGTGTCATTAGCAAACGGGTTAAAAACGCATTTGGATCAAAATCTACGGTGGGGTACTTCATTAAGAATATCATCACCGGTTCATCATTGTTGGAAGCGGTGTGTTCAATCATTGTGTTGAGTCAACTGGTGTAGGTGCATCTTCCACGATGGTTGTTGTAGCAGTGTATCGGTATAGGAATATTATCGGGTTGTGCGGTGAAACAACGGATACACACGAGCACGTTCATCAATATCGTCACCGAACGGAGGAGCAAATAAGCTTTCCATTTATTGACGAGTTAGGTGGGGCTTTGTTCGATTGATGATGGGGTTGAGGAAGTTTAAGCGGTTGTGACCGGGTTCTAAGTCATTATACTCGAAGCCATTTCCGTGAGTTCATCAAAATGAGCATGAATCGTTTCCATCACTGTTTTGTATGACGATTCCATATCCGGTAACCTTTAGAATTCTCACAATATCCAATAAAGACTCAATGTCGCTTTGGCTTTGAGCTTTCCAAAATCATCACGATCATTATTCGGATAGCAAAGGGATCCAAATACATGAAAGTGTTTGAGATTCACTTTATGGTTGTGGACAAGCTCGAAAGGTGTTTTGTTGTGGCGTTTTGTGATCATAGAGCGGTTTTGAGTATAGCATGCGATGAATCGACACGCCCATAAGTAATCTGAAGTTTAGCATTGATTAACATTGTTCTTGCAGCTTCCACAAACGTTCGGTTTCGTCTTTCAACAACTCCGTTTTGTTCGGTGTACGTGCAATAGATGTTTGATCTTGAATTCCACTTTCTCATAAAATTCATGAAGGGTTTGGTTAACAAATTCGGTTCCTTTGTCTGTTCGAATTAGCCCCGACGGTGTTGCGGAGTGAACTCAGATTTTCGTGAGAAAGGTGATAATCATTTGTGGAGCTTGGTCTTTGCTTGAAGAAAGTAGACCCAAGTCCATCGTGAATAGTCATCAACAATTACTAAGATGTAGCATTTGCCATTGATCGTTTGCACGCGCATCGGGCCACACAAATCCATGTGAAGAAGATGAAGCACATCTTTGAGAGTGTGTTCCACCTTTGAAGGAAAATGAGCACGAGTGCTTTTCCCTTGTTCACGGTGAGCAAAGGTGATCTTTTGAATACCGGAATCGTGGGAGAACTTCAACTAGTTTGTGTCGAGCAAGGTTGGTGATGGTTTGAAAGTTTAGATGTGAGAGACAGCGATGCCATAGCCGGATTTTGTTGATGTTGCCTTTGAAAGTAAGCGGATAGGAGATGAAGCAACCATGTCTTGCATAGAGATAGTATAGAGACTAGAATTACGCGATCCGGACATAAAGTCATTTCCTTGTAGATCACAAATGAAACAAGTTTTCTCCACGAAAGCAACCTCCAAATTTCCATCACAAACCGACCTCATCGAAAGCAGATTATGACCGAGGCCTTCCACATAGTAAACCTGCCGATTTCGATGTTCCCATTGACATAATCTCCGTAGCCCATGATAGCTGCAGTGATCATTCCCAACTGACGGTGCCAATGAACTTTGTGTGGAAAACTAGAAGGGGTTGAATAGTTTTACCAATTAAAACTTCCTTTTAAACTATTTAGATCGACTTATGTCAATCTATTTGGTTGTGTGTGTTGGATGTTGATAAACAAGCATATAAAGATATGTAATGAAAAGATAAGAGTAAGAAGCACAAAACCACAACGCAAGTATTTATAGTGGTTCAGCTACAAGTCACCTTCCTTGCCCTACTCCACTCCCCGAGTCACCTACTCGAGAGTTTGTAATCACTACACCAATCTCCTTATGGCGGAGAAGCCTTCACAACGTCGCTTAATCTTTTTCCGGTACAAAGCTAAATACCGAGTTCTTTCACACCAAGGCGAACCACACCTAACACAACGTCGCCTACCCTTTATACGGTGCTAGGCTAACCACCGAGTTCTTTCACACCTTAGGAGAACTAATCCTATCACAACGTCGCCTACCCTTTATTAGGTACTAGGCTAAGTACCTAGTTCCATTACTATGGAGGAACTACTACCCTTCACGACACAACACCTATTATCAAGGAGATCTACTCCTTGTTACAACACCATCAAGGATATCACCATCCTTTTAAATAAAAAATACTTATATGTACAACGATGCACCTCATCGATTATACGACCTAAGCATTCTTCCCAAATGCTACTTGATTTGATTCTTGACATCCTTCACTAATGCCTTTGACACACCGCTTGGCATCATTCACTAATGCCTTCGTCTTGACACCTATAGCATTCTTCACTAATGCTTTGACACGGATGATGAGCACCTTTCACTAATGCTTTCATCTTGACACTTTCGCATTCTTCACTAATGCCTTCAACTCAACATCTATGGAGAGAGAAGAACTATCAACAAGAGAACCTTCGTTGTCTTGATGATGACGAAGCATGGCAACTCATGGACTTGAGCTTGCACGTCTTCAAGATGTGGTGATCTTTCCTTTAAGAGGAACCTAGAAGATCACACAAAACAAAAGACAAAGACTACATAGATCTCTTGGATCTGAGGTTAGAAGGTTAGTATACTTGGGGAAAGTATGTGTGTAAAAAGGATGAATAGAAAGGAAGAAATGGCTCTCTATTTATAGAGGAAATTCTCTACTGTTTCCCCGGATCCCACGGATCCCTTCCACTTAGGATTCGGCTAGCACAAAGCTAGGGATCCGTGGTCCGCTCCTCTTTGCCCATGGGTATTTTGGGTTATGGGTCATGAGTCATGGGTTATGGGTTGATCCATGGTTTTCAATCTAGATACAATGTACCTTAAGGATACATTGAACTTGTGTAAGTGGTATATATAAAACCATGGGTTATGGGTCAAAACCATTTGCTGGTTTTTATCTATTTAGTATATACTTGCTATTACCCATTTTAGTATATACTTGTTTTTACCCATTTTAGTATACTTAATATAAGTATGTATAAACCCAATATGTAAACACTAGTTGTTGTACATATGTATCTAACTCATAGAATTACTTAAACTTGTTAAGCCAGTATGTAAACACTAGTTGTTGTACATATGTATATATAATCACTTAATTTTGTTATAGTGTTTTATGTGAAAACGTAAGTGTGTTATAAAACTATTAGTTCACACCATTTACGTATTTTATTTGTTTCGTTAATATGATTTTACTTTTGTTATCGACAAAACATTAGAAGATCGTAAAATATAAATAAACGTTTTTACGGCTTATTTGTATTAACAATCTCCCCTTTTGTTGATGACAAAACATAAAATTATTTTAAGGAAAAGCTAAAAATTAAGTAAATGTTTGAATTTGTAGTTTTTACTTTCTTCTCCCCTTTTGTCGAAACAAAAGTGTTTGAAAAAAGCAACACATCGAGAAAAAAATAGAGAGCAAGTAACGGAAAGGATCTCGTCGTTACTCCCCTTGACGAGTCCACCCCTAGGTAAGGCGTCAAGAAACTAATTCTAATCTAGTTCATTTGCAACTAACTTATGCAAAGGATTACGTCTATGTGACGTGTGTGCTCCCCTAGATGATTGCAATATTTGCAGCGGGAAGTTATGAAATTTTAAATCAAATGATGCAAGTAATTTTGCAACGTATTGTTTTGACACCAAGCTCTCCTAGCTTTAGGATGTCAAAAACTTTATGTGTTAATTGAAAACTGCAAAACAAGGGTTAGAAAACAAGTATAATTCACAATTTCGGAAAATGTGATAAACAAAAACATTCGACTTCACGGATCCCACGGTTCTCTTCTAGTCGGGATCCGTCTAGGCAATATCTTGAGGATCCGTCATTCACGACTAAAAGCGACAAAGGTGATAAAACAAGTAATGTTATCACATAAATGAGATATGAATACATAATCTCAGAAAAATAACAAGTAGCATGTAATTCCATTTAATAAAACAAGAGTTATGATATACATGACTCTAAAAATAAGAAAATAGGCAATACATAACTAGGAATTTCTTAGACCAACTAACGCTTGAAGCTTAGACACCACTATAATCTTCTAGCTCAAGTTATGTTTAGGTTTAATCTCGTCAAAGCGTTCGAGGAGATGATAGAACATGAAACGTTGGTCTTCTCGTACTTCATGTATCAAACTTTCAACATGTTGACAATGATAGCAATCTTTGTCATGGCTAGGTAGTGGTGGTGGATGAAATGAGGTGGCTTGATTCAAAGGATCAATTGACGTGGTTTGAGGAGCCTCGAATGATGGAGGGATTGGTGGAGGTCCATTTAGGAATGGTTCGATCAAGAATGATGATGGTGGTAAAGATGTGTCAACTTCCATAAGGTCGGGTGGTTGACTTTGATGATTTCTTATAATCCAAATGGGATTATATGATGGAAACAGTGAAACGGATGCGGAGCAAGTGTTGACTCAACACCTTGATTTTGAATCATTGTTCCTCCTAATGAGGAGAATGTTGTCGTGAAGCGGATGAGACGGCCTAGGTGGCAAGTCCTCTAAATTGTAGAGGTGAGGTGATGATTGTGGGGATGTAAAAGAGATAGCTCTAAGAACCAAAGGTGATGGTTTAGTGGAGATTATATTGTTTGGCCTAGGAGGTATGGTTGTGTTTGGTATAGGTAGTTTTGTGGGTACTATCCTTTTAGGAATTGGTTTGATTGAATGATGAAGGTTTGTTGATTTGACCGGAGATGATTCGGTTGAAGAGATTTCGTGTATAACACGAGCCCTTTTGATGGGTGGTTCTTTGGTGGATAGGTTGTTACTTGGGGTTTTTCTCATGATGAGATGATTTGAAGAGATTGCAAAGGCTGAAAGTTAGAATGAGAGTGATGACTATGGAGGTCCTAACAAAGTGGTTTATAAACCAAAAGATTTGGAAAGTGCATTTAAGCTCCAAGCCACTAAGATTCATTGGAATGTGATGATTGTCATGCACAAGAGTCAACTACAGAGGTTGTGCTGTTCTAGGAACTCATTTAAGATGAGATGGAGTGTTTGAGTTGAAATGATTTGTTTTAGTAAGATTTTTTCATAGACTGTCATCCGGATCCCATGGTTCCCTTCTCAGAGGGATCCGTCTAGGCTAGTTCTAGGGATCCGGCGTTCAGCAGTTTATGAAAGAGTGGAAATGATGTTTCTAAGATCCTAGACCTGCATCACCTTGAGTGTTTCAGTTCTCTAAGTGTTTTAAATGAAGGGGTGCTTAAGTGTTTTGATGGCAATGAGTGGTGTAGCTAATGATTGTTATTTATGGAAGGATTTGGAACTTTCAACAAGTACCAATGGATGAGCAAGGATGACATTAAAGATGTCAATTGAAGTTAAATGAAACTAAATGATCCTAGAGATCGGGTTGTGTCTTAGGATTATGTTTTGGAAAATATCCTAATCGTTATGAGATGGGAAAACTAGGATTTGATCAACTTTGATCAATTTTGAGGTGAGATTGATTAATGATCAATATTGTCATAATCGAAGGACTTATAACCTAGTTGTGAGAGATCATATAAGAAAAATAAAGTGTGAGTTTTGGGAGCGGAAGAGTGATGGATTGAAATGGTAGATCTAACAAAACCTTAGAATGTGATCTATGTGAGTTGGAAAGAGTAGGAAAGGTCAACCTATCTTGATAAAGTCTTAATCAATCTTAAGACACTATGTTTAGCTTAGTGTGAGGTGTTCTAAGGGATGTTTTTGACATATAATGCTTGCAATTGCATTTTCTGTTTTGCCGGATCCCACGGTTCCCTAGAAGTAGGGATCCGTTTAGTACAACATTTGGGATCCGTCTATCTGTTAGACAGAACCTTTACTAAAGGTATGCAATGATCTTTGACAATGCATTATATTCCGAGTTTTGTTTAAGTGAGTTCTAAAACTAGGAAATCAAATGTAAGATGTTTTATTTCATGGAAGAGACAGAGTAGAATTGACCCTATTTGACTATTCTAGGTTCCTTGAGTGTCTTCACTAGGAGGATCATTATGTGATTGATGGGTATTGGTGGAATCATGAATGAAGAAAGTCTTCATGAGAGATATGTTTAGCGGTTCCATCATCTTGTTCACAAGTACGTACAACGGACTTTGAAATTGAGGATGGAAGTGCATAACATTGTGATAGGCGTGTCAAGAACATTCCATAAGAGATGAGTTTATTCTTGGAGCCTTGAAGATTTGCAATTCGCCTTGCGAAGAAGTAGGCGGATTGTATGGTTGTTGTGTTAGCAAACAAGACAACATGTGAGCACAACAAGCGGGAAGAATATCTCGATTTCCCTAAGACTCCAAACATTTTCACGTAGAATAAGAGCAGCAGCTTATACTCATCTCGGATATCCGTGTATGGATAATGTTTGGATTGGAGTAATATGGTCGAGGTTTGCATATCATGCGTGTTAATTCTTCCGAGAGGGTATGTGTGAACAATATGGACTATTTTCTTCACAAAAATTGAAGAGAGAATCAAGAGACCAATCTTGGTGAAGGCACATTGTCCATGGTTTGGAATTCGGAGGATGTGACCAAAATGCCCAAGGCTTAAAGTGAATTTTTGGTTTTGATATAAAACCAAAGAGATAGAGAGCGATCCTCGTTACGAGCGAGTTCCAATTGACGGAAGAATTCCATTATGAACCTTGGACATATCTTCTCGTTGATTTCAAGAAGACATTCTAGTCCTATGGCTCGGAAGGAGGTATTGATACCTTCTTGAATTGTAGAGAGGTGTCTGTCGTCCTTCATGGAAGTGACGGTTTCGAGATTATTGAACCCACGGACATGATTGCTAGGTGTGTTGGGCTCAAGGGAAATGTTCGGGTGTAGACGCTAGTGAGTGAAAAATCAAACTCGTATTCATGCGTCATAGTTGAACCTATAGAAGTGATGGGTTAATAAGGAAGACGTTTATGGTCAACCTATAATAATCTAACGTTTTACTAGATATTCTATTAACAATTAGTATTTAGCTAACTCATGGTTTTGAAGCTCTAGTGGATTATTACTTTTAGAAAAATAGTGGTTTTAATCTTGCATGAAAACTTTTTCCAGTGGGACGGATCCCACGGTTCCTTTTCAAAAGGGATCCGGCTAGTGTAACTTCCGGGATCCGTGGATCTGTAGTAATGTAACCAGGTTTAATAAAAACATAGGTTTCACGGTTATTGTACCATGAAGTATGTTTTATCCTACATTTTCTTTTAGCATGCATACATGACATCTAATGTATCACGAAAGAATATAACACATGTAGATCAAAAGAAATGAAACACACATAATAACACAAGCATCCTAGATAAAATAGATAATCAATAATATTTCATTTCAATGCTAAGGATGATATAAAGGATTGGGTAAATGACCCCAATATAGATTAACAACACAAAGTAAATGTCTCCGTATGTGAACTTCATCATAGGAACACAAGTGCGATGAGTGTTAGGACGATGAGCACGAGTGCGATGTAAACCATGTTGATGATGGATCTTCTTGGTTTAGGAAGAGATGGAATGAGGAGGAAGATGAAGTTTTGAATGAGAGGAATTTTGAAATTGGAAAATTTGAAAAAGTGAGGATTGAAAAGTGGGCGTCGAGTGGGTTTATTAATAGGGAAGGAGGAATTTTTGAAATTCGTGTTTTTGTTTTATTAGAATAAATAAAGCATAAGCTCTATATACTATGACTATAGACGAGAAAAAGGATAATACGTATGTGAGAAACAGGCTTCCTAACGAACCTACATGTAAATCATGTGTAAACACAAAAATCTACTCAAATAAAAGCCTAGCAAATAACACTTATATACTAAACACATATCATTTAGATATAAGTAGAAAGTCATACCTCGAATGCACTTAGGAATGTCTTTTGAAAATGACAAATGTCACTTAGACGATTCCCGCTCCTTTGCGTCTAAGATACCTTCTTAAGGAAGATATTCTTGTTACCAAGCAACTCCTAAAGCTTGGTGGGTATGAGCTTTGACTAATCAATGTCACAAAGAAGATTAGTGCAATTAAATGAAAAAAAATATATATATAAAAATGTTGTTATCAACTCAACATCCAAACATATAGTTTTTGAAAAACATGGTGTTTGTTTTATGAAAACCTTCTTTGTAGTTTTCAATTAACTATGGATCGTATCAAGTTTTTAAAGTACAATATACTTCAAGAAACTTGGTAACGAAGCTCGATGCCAATTGTGGAAAACTAGAAGGGGTTGAATAGTTTTACCAATTAAAACTTCCTTTTAAACTATTTAGATCGACTTATGTCAATCTATTTGGTTGTGTGTGTTGGATGTTGATAAACAAGCATATAAAGATATGTAATGAAAAGATAAGAGTAAGAAGCACAAAACCACAACATAAGTATTTATAGTGGTTCGGCTACAAGGACACCTTCCTTGCCTTACTCCACTCCCGAGTCACCTACTCGAGTTTGTAATCACTACACCAATCTCCTTATGGCGGAGAAGCCTTCACAACGTAGCTTAATCTTTTCCGGTACAAAGCTAAATACCGAGTTCTCTCACACCAAGGCGAACCACACCTAACACAACGTTGCCTACCCTTTATACGGTGCTAGGCTAACCACCGAGTTCTTTCACACCTTAGGAGAACTAATCCTATCACAACGTCGGCTACCCTTTATTAGGTACTAGGCTAAGTACCTAGTTCCATTACTATGGAGGAACTACTACCCTTCACGACACAACACCTATTATCAAGGAGATCTACTCCTTGTTACAACACCATCAAGGATATCACCATCCTTGTAAATAAACAAATACTTATATGTACAACGATGCACCTCATCGATTATACGACCTAAGCATTCTTCCCAAATGCTACTTGATTTGATTCTTCGGCATCCTTCACTAATGCCTTTGACACACCGCTTGGCATCATTCACTAATGCCTTCGTCTTGACACCTATAGCATTCTTCACTAATGCTTTGACACGGATGATGAGCACCTTTCACTAATGCTTTCATCTTGACACTTTCGGCATTCTTCACTAATGCCTTCAACTCAACATCTATGGAGAGAGGAAGAACTATCAACAAGAGAACCTTCGTTGTCTTGATGATGACGAAGCATGGCAACTCATGGACTTGAGCTTGCACGTCTTCAAGATGTGGTGATCTTTCCTTTAAGAGGAACCTAGAAGATCACACAAAAACAAAAGACAAAGACTACATAGATCTCTTGGATCTGAGGTTAGAAGGTTAGTATACTTGGGGAAAGTATGTGTAAAAAAGGATGAATAGAAAGGAAGAAATGGCTCTCTATTTATAGAGGAAATTCTCTCTGTTTTCCGGATCCCACGGATCCTTCCACTGGGATCCGGCTAGCACAAAGCTAGGGATCCGTGGTCCGCTCCTCTTTGCCCATGGGTATTTTGGGTTATGGGTCATGAGTCATGGGTTATGGGTTGATCCATGGTTTTCAATCTAGATACAATGTACCTTAAGGATACATTGAACTTGTGTAAGTGGTATATATAAAACCATGGGTTATGGGTCAAAACCATTTGCTAGTTTTTATCTATTTAGTATATACTTGCTTTTACCCATTTTAGTATATACTTGTTTTTACCCATTTTAGTATACTTAATATAAGTATGTATAAACCCAATATGTAAACACTAGTTGTTGTACATATGTATCTAACTCATAGAATTACTTAAACTTGTTAAGCCAATATGTAAACACTAGTTGTTGTACATATGTATATAAAATCACTTAATCTTGTCATAGTGTTTTATGTGAAAACGTAAGTGTGTTATAAAACTATTAGTTCACACCATTTACGTATTTTATTTGTTTCGTTAATATGATTTTACTTTTGTTATCGACAAAACATTAGAAGATCGTAAAATATAAATAAACGTTTTACGGCTTATTTGTATTAACACTTTGCAATAAAGTTTGATAACGGTTTAAGGTTTCTGTCATGTGTCGGGAACATCCGCTATCAACAATCCGAGAGAATGATCATATCACCGCATTACACCCGCATTTACGACACGGATGGAATAGAGGTAGATGTGGAACCCGAGATGTTAGAGGGTTCGAATCGTATATTAGATATACAGTTAATAATTTTAGGCATCCATTTAAATCCTAGTGTGTTATATATCCATTTCGCCATCTATAACTACTCTTTGCTTTAGTCTTAGTGAATGCACTAGGTGGTACAACATTCTTAGGAGGTGAAAGCGAGCTACAGGGGACAACAATTCTTGCCTTAGAATCTAAATAAGGCGGTCTACCAAGCACGACTTAGAATGATTAGTGGGCTAGAGGTATTCCAATTCTTAGGATTCCGTGGCGAGAGATTATAGCTTTAGCAACACATTTGTCGTGACAATCCGAATTCAAACTTTTAGACAAATAACACAAGGTGCATCGAATGAATATCAAAAGTACTTAACGGTTTAGCATTCGTTACATCACTATTTCTATTACATTTGCGGACGCAACATCTATAGTGGAAGCAACGTGAGTCTTATTCATAGTCCTAGGGTGTTCTTCTACTTTAGCATTCCTTATTGATCTTTTCTTAGGTCGCAACTTCCTATTCTTCGATTGAGTGCTCCTTGGTGTGAAGTGCGGACGTTTGGAAAAACGCAACTATTCTGTTTCGATAGAAGGAAGCACGTTAGCAACTTGTGATTTGGCGGTAGGGATTCTAGGTGCACGATTACTAAGTGTTCTGGTGCTAATCTCTTAATGATGGTTGGCGGAAGTTGTTCATACTTTCCTAACATTTCTCTTAGCTTAGAGATAATGTGAATCAAATCTTGATTTTCGGACCGAATATTACCAGCAAAATTCATGACTTCTCTAGTGTGAGTAAGATAGTGATCAAGTTCGTTTGATGCTTCATGACAAGTCTTATTGAGTAAATCAAATATGACACCATATTCATGTTTAACTTTTACAAGCTCTTGTTCATATTTTGAGATTTGACCTTTCAAAGACACGTTTTGATCATCCGGTTGCTCAATTTTAGGATCAAAAGATTTTGTTTGCAATCGAGCGATTTTATTTTGAAAACTAAGTTGATGATTGTGAATATCTTTTCACACCAACGAAGACGACGTTTTGCGTTGTAAAGTTCGTTAAGTAATCGTTCATTTTCGACTTTTAAAGACTCGATTTGAAGCATCTTATCGAGATTCTCATGATTACCACAGAGTCAACATTATCGTGAGAGATAGAATCGGATGCATGTGGCAAAGAATAGAATAACAAAACATTATGGATATCAGCCACGATAACATCTTCCAAGAGTCGATCAACATCTTTTCTCAACAGCTTTTTACGTTTAGTATTAGAAATAGATGTTTCATTTTTCTCAAAACGACCTTCATGACTCCAAGTTTCTTATGAAAATCCTTTTCCCAAGCTAATGCACAATTTTTCAAATTTTTAACATTAGGTAAAAGATTTTTCCGAAAATGTCTCTTTGTTCTCGCTAGAGGCGATTGAAAGTGATTAACTTTGATTTGAGCGATATTCTATCTCATGTTGTAAAATTTTGAGGTCACCATGAAAATATCAAAATATCTAAGGATTTTGCGATTTTCGTGTTTTGAGTTACTTCACCGATGGAAGGTAAAGGACCATAAATTTGTCCATAATCTGGTTGGGGATTAACATTAGAAGACTCGGTGTTTTGATGATAATCCTTGGTGTGTTAGAAGAATCCGTTGGTGTGACAAAAGTGACCGGTTTGAATAATTAAAAGGTTTGTTGTAAACAATGCTTTTAATTTTGATCGACTCTCGTCTTCGCATCTAATTCCTCTTGACGATGATATTCAACAACACTCATAACAAGATATCATTAATTTTATATTACTGACCGAAACTTGAGGATTTGGTTTGAATGTTTTGGTTGAAAGCTTTGGTTTGTAGTCGCAAGATTTGGTCCATATCCTTTTGGATCGGGTTTTAAAGTAAACTTTTCAATAGCGATTCTTGACTCACCATGTTTGTAAACAACAGTTTTAAACTCTTTAAGTTTTTGTTGCAAGCGATAATTTCTTCAAGAAGGTCATCTACCCAATTCGTTGAATGCTTTTTGTATGCGAGAACTGTTTTTGACAAGTTAACAACTCGACCTTAGCTTTTGATTTTCCAAGGTGAGGCGTTAATTTGCTTTTTATGTTCATGTTTGAGTTGTTTTATTTCGCACAACAAAGCATTCTTGAGCGGCTAGATCACGATCTGTCTCTAAGTACTTTTCGTTTTGATGAGATTTAGTAAAGGTTGCTTCAAAACCTTTTTCACTTTTTTCTTGAGTTTTGAAAAAGTTGAGTTGCTTTTGTAAACATTCAAAATCCTTGGTTAACAGTGCATTTTTACTTTTTAAGACTTTGTTTAATGCATAACATTCCTCCATTTTGATTTGATGGTCTTGAATTAAACGAGCAAAATCTGGATGAGGCAACAGTTCGGCTTGTTCAACGTGAGTCACAACATGATCATTATTTAGATCCTCAAGTACAACCACGGAGTCAATTTGATTATCAAAGGAAACCATAAGGTCATCTTGATCGTCAAATGTAGCTACGAGGTTTATTTGAAAATCGTCGAATGAGATGTAGATGACTCATTTGAGCGATCGAGCCGTGCTTGGATTCGAGATATTGGTGGAGATATTAGTTCGATATGATGATGGTTTGTTCGGTACACGAGACAAGCCATCGATGTCATCACCGGGCCTGTTTCACTCATGTGTAACTCATGCATATTAGCCATCAACATAATAAATGCATTGGCCCGCAAGTCCTCCATATCATCATCCGAGTCTCATCGCCATAAAGCTATGTTCTTTGTTTGTGAGAGATCCACCACTTCATCCTTAAGAGCCAACAAGAGCCTCTTTGAAATAAGCACGCCCCTAGTCCTTGGCTTTGGGCATGCATTAGCCAGTGTCCCTTCTCATTGCGGTTGTAGCATCGAAGACCATTCAATCCATTCGAGCATTTCCTGTTCCACCACTTGAGCTCGTTGTTATTCCTTCCCATAGCATTAAACCCTTGACCACCTCCCATTTGACGACCATAACCACAATTCGAACTTCAACTCGTCCATTGTTCACAATGACTGATTTCGTGTATTGGATGAGGAACGAATCTGATTGTTGGATTTGTTGGTATAACGGCTAAAAGCATTAGCAATCATAACAAATCCTGTTGCAATGCTTGAACGGATCGGATTCCTCATTAGATTGACTATGAAGTGCTTGATCGGTGTTGTTGTTGTAAGGAACCAATTAATTTTGTTGAGGTTCTTTGTGATTGATCGTTTGGTGTGACCGAGGCGCTTGGTTGAGTTGCTTGTTGAGGAGGATAACTTTGTTGAGCATATAAGGCAAGTTGTTGATTTTCCGGATGTGTAGGTGGAACAATTTGAGCACGGAGAATCCTTTCCCGATCAACTTCCTTCTCATGAGGCTTCAAGTAATCATACAACAATCCATATGTAGAATGATGCATATTCTTCGCTTGCGGAGAAAAATGACATACTTCTCCCATTCGGGACCAAGACTACTCGGGAACTTAGTATTCACCGCAATTCTTGGCATGATGATGTTGTGTTTATTCAAATCATTGATGATGTCGAAAATCGATGATGATAAAACTTTAGTGTCTCTCCGGGTTCAATCATGAAGTTTTCATAAGCCAAGTAAATTTTAGATTCCAAATCCTCCCGATTGAGTACAAATCCTTCCATAAGAAGATGAATATGGTCCCACATTTTCTTTGCGTCTTTTGAGCATCAACACTTGAAGAATTGGGTTAGGTAATCCTAAAAGGATATATTGCATTGCAAGCTCATCGACTTCATAGTGTAGAAGTTCCGTTTGATTTAGATCCGCAAATAGCAATGTTTGTTTGTTCATCTCTTGGTGGAACGCATTAGGATCTCCGGGTACAATGACAAGTGGCATCTCAAAAGGACCTTCAAGATAACCTTCTTTAAGAACTTTCCATGTGGCTTCTTCAGATCACAAAATCTAAAGAACCGTATCACCCATTGATCGTAGTTTCTGGAGTGAGCATTGGAGGTCTATCAGTGATCCGACCTCATGAATTGATTGTTGGTCGCTTAAAGCTTCACGCATCTTTGCAAACCAAGTGGGTTCCTTCATAGTGTTCCTTGATGGATGTTGATTGAAGTCATTAGTGTAGGGTTGAACTTGAAGACTTGGCGGTGTTTGAACCATTTGTGGTGGGGAATTGCACCAAGTTGTGGAGTATGTTGTTGATTAAATTGTTGTCGATAAATTGCTTGTTGTTGATTCCATTGTTGATGTTGTGGACTTAGTTGTTGTTGTCGTTGAGAATAAGTGTAAGGAAATAGTTAGAGTATGGTGGTTGAGACATGTTGAAAACTTGTGTTGGTAAAAATGGATCTTTGTAGTCGAATGAACCTTTGATGAAGAAGTGTCCTTAGGCGTAGAAATCACAATAGCCAAGTAGCACTTATGCGTAAAAACACCAAAGTTACGCGTAACAATAAGGAGTTACGCGTAGATTTAGCTTACGCGTAAGTATGGAAAATACTCTAAAGTTATGCGTAGACAAAAGTTATGCGTAGAAAGTTAGGCGTAGGATTATCTTATGCGTAAGACTAGGCTTAGGCGTAAGAAAAATCTTATGCGTAGGATTTCTACGCGTAAGCTTATGCTTATGCGTAATTTTAGGGTTTTGCCCAAATGATCTTTTACACTATCACAGTGCAAAAGATATCCAAATTTGACGTATTTTCAGGCTTATCCAAGCAAGAAAACACGGAGTAAACCACGAAAATGAAGATCAAACCAAGGAAAATCTTACGCGTAGTTTTAGGGTTTTGCTACGCGTAGGATTACTCGTAACTATGATTTTGCTCAAATTTGTTTCTAAACCAGTTTTTGTGTGATGAAATAGCTTCAATAACACCAAAAGATACAAAAGTGTGAAACTTGATGATCCAAAGCTCTTAAAACAGTTATGTGTAGGACTTAACCCTCGTACAAAAACAAGTAGAAAAACAATGATCCACACATAAAGTTCCAAACTTTTGCCAAAACAAGAAGTTTAACACCTTATAACGTTGAAAGGACAAGAATCTTGGATTAAAAGTGAAAAAATCGTTTTGATCAAGCCAAAAGTAGGGATACGCAAGTTATGCGTGAGACCAAAACTCACTTCAAACAATACGTTCACTCAACTATTAGGCGATTGATACCACTGTTAGGTCACTAGTTTTACAAACACAAGTAATATAGAAAGAGATAAGGCGATTGAACAAGAACCAAACACACACACACGATAATATAAAGACGGTTATGCGTAGATGTGAGTGAAAGAGAAAACTTGAACAACCAACCTTCAAATGAAGGTTTACATAGAGTATATATAAGAGGAAAGCTAGGGCAACACTCCTAGTTTCCATCCTTTCCTTAATGGGCTTGGGCCTAAGCTCATGGGCCTTCTACATAAGCTTAAGGCTAATAACAAACATAAAGGCCATAATAAAGCTAACTATTACATATTAATTACAAACACTTGATTATGGTTTAGGAGTGATTTCAACATTAATACCCGATCCATTTTCCCTAGCCATGAAGGTAACATGGCCATGTCATTGATGCACCAATGGCATGACTCCAGGGTGGACGAGTGATGAACCATCCCGTCCCTTTCAGTTATATATATTATGAGCTCAAAATTATTATATATGTTTGACCACTAATATTTTTGGAGGGTCGTATGGATGCATCCTAGATTTGTTCTGTATATGGTATGATCTGACATGATTTATTTATTTCAGTGATTGATGTTGTGTGCAATACACGTCCTTCAAATTTTGGGAGTTAGCTACTCCATTGGTTACTTATGTTATGATATGTTTGTTTTGGGCTCGTGGTAGATTACTGATAGTTTCCTTCCAAGACCTTTTATATTCGTTATGCCTCATGTTATTCCACAAAGCACCATATTCTATATTACTCGTTTTTAATTTTCCGTCGATTACTCATTCATTCATTATCCTTATGTGATTCAACCGACTACCATACTATATTCTATTTCATTGTTTTGTCATACTCTCATTCCTTTTTAGTTGACTACCAAGCTTATACTTCAGATTACCACTTCATCTGTTTACCCTGCTATTATATGATTAATATGTGACTAACTGTTTACCATGCTATTATGTGACTAATTTATTCACCCATTTGCCATGCTAGTATATAATTATTTGACTCATCCGTTTACTATGTTATACCTCATTCAGTTATTTTGTTGGCTATGATTATCATTCAGTATTCCTATTTGCTATTTGTGACTACCATTCTTGTACTTTTGGTTGTTATTTTTTCGTTGCTTACGATATTGATTTGGCTTAGTAATTGATGTTTGCCTGACTTGGTGATCCGTCATGTTTAAACTTACATTCATACTCTTGGTTGATGAAGGAATATGGTTCAACTTATTTTATCCGTCTAGTTGACTTGTCTAGTTTATCATGCTATGTTCTTGTTTAGTTAATTCATTCAATTATGATGTTCGTTTGGTATTCCTACCGATACATGTAACTATCATGCTTATCTTCTTTAGTATTTTTCCCGGTTTTGATACTTGATCCGTTTATTAACTGTGGTTTATCTAACTTGTGTGATTGCTATGCTTACATTCAATTTAGTTGCTTCCGCCTGCTTATAGAATTCAGCTTGGCTTATATGTATTCTGATTATCTGAATTATTTGTGTTGCCATATTTATGTTTAGTTGATACGCTGGCTGCTATGCTTGTACACTGTTTGGTTACTTGTTTTGTGTATGATACTGTTTATCAACCCTTATTTGTTTATGTTCGATATCTGTATGTTTTGTTATTTATACGTGCTTATATCTATTCGTTGATGCGCTGCTTTGTTTTGGTCTCCTTCGATTGTTGTTCTTCTTGTTATTTGTTAATATTGTGTTCTGTAGGTTTCTCATTGACTCATTTTGTTCATTGATATCACTTTGATATCAGTTTCTTTTGATTCCCTTCATACCTTTATTTTGTTTAGTTTTTATTATGCCATATCTATTCATTGGGCTTTTTAAGCTCGGTAGCACTTTCTTTCCATCGGCGGTACCTAGTAGGATCTTTGGGCTTGATGGGTGAGAGTAGGAGCATTTGAGTGAATCGACCCTAGTTTTTCCTTATCTTATTGGACTCTTTTGAAGATCATTGTTTTGATATTACATTTTGACATATTGGATTTTGTTTTTTTTTCCTTGTAGTCATTCGTTTATATGACTTGGTATTTTATTTTATAAGACCTCCGCTCGCAAAATTTTATTAGTATGTTCTAATATGACTCCATAATGTGACATTCGGACCCTTGTCGGGTTGGGGTGTTACAATTACGGTATCAGAGATAAGGTTTCATCTTGTTGACGTTAGGATTGACCTGTGAGGACTTGGGTAGACATTAAGGGTGCGTTTAGTTGGGGGAAAACACCCTTGTTTTCCACAAAATATTTTGTGGAAAACAAGGAAAATAGAGATCGCGTTCAAATTATCATTTTCCAACAAAATGTTTTGCAAAACACAAAATTCCCTATTCCTAATCTGATAAGGTTTTAAAATGTACCTTTTTGAGGGGTCGTTTAAGCCTTTATTTGATCACTTTTGTATCCGTTATTACTTAATATCGTTCCTTTTCACTTTTTAGGTCTCTTGAAGGCAAATTGCTGTAATGGCACTTATTTAGATGAAAAGGCGCAGATATCTGAGAAAATGGCCAAAGTCAAGAATCAAGACACTCAAGTCTTTGAAAGACAAGGTGGCGGCGTCCTTTGGTTAAGCGACGCCGTCGGAGCATTTTGTGATGGCACGAAGCTAAATTTCATATTTTCAAGTGGCGGTGTCGGGCTTTAAAAGAGTAGGCCGTCGCAACTCGGACCGACCTAGATTTGATCGAACGGCGTCGAAGTGAAGAGGACGACATCACAAGCACAAGATGACGCCATCGCAAGACTAACGTGGCCAAGACGAAACCCTAATGACGGCGACCTGAAGGCGTCACAAAACATAAGGTGACGTCGTCGCACATGTAATCTTATATATAGAATCCGAATTTTTCAGTTTTAGGGTAGTCTTTTGGAGTAAAAACCTAAACCGAACCAAGGCTGTCTTGTACAGTAGTATTTTAGGGTTCCAAACCCTATCTTACAACAAGATAAGTGTTTTACTTCATTAATTCAATTATGTCTTTGATTATTTGTATGTATGCTTGCATGTTCTCCATGTCCGGCTAATTTACCTTTGTGTTTGCTTAGGAAATATGAAACTTAATTATTGAATATTGATTGGTTGTTTCTTATCTTAATTGTTAATGATCTAGTAATGCGATAGGTCATTCGTTGTGTAATTAATGCTTGATTAATCTTTGTGACCCTTAGGCTATAGCACTTAGAGCGGTTGTAGGCTAAACCATCCAAAGAGGCCTTAGAGTTAGAGTTTATAATCCCTAGTGGGTTTTGTAGACGAGACCCTTCGGTAAGTTCAAAGAGTTAGGGATAAACGCGTACCCTACGACTTTAGACACACAACGCGATTAAGAATAAGGACGTGACAATTCAACCACCAATAGGAGATAATTAAGGAGTAATAAAACCTAAGTAAACACATCTTTAAACTATCATACGAACACACAATAGTTAGACATAGACTACCCATTAGTTTAGATAATTAGATAAGTAGAAGTAATCGGTGAAATACCAAAACCCCAAACTCAAACCCCGAGATTCGTACCTTTCCATTTCCTAAAAACATAAAAAGATAAAAATAATCTTCCTCAACCCCAACCTTAGCGTAGTAACTTCTCACTTGCATTCCTATGCCCCTAGAGAACAATATCAATACCGTGGCTTACCCTAATACTACACTACAACGATTAGGTTCACTGCCTAGGGTGTTATAAAACTTGCTCAAAGAAAAGGAAGTTCCTTTGACCCCGAACGACGCGTGTAGCGTTATCAAGTGTTTGGCGCCGCTGCCGGGGAATAGAATAGCTAGTTAGTAGTCCACCTCGTTTAGGTTTCTTTGCTTGATTCCTATCAAGTAAAATTTTCTCATTCTTAGCTTCCTCGTAGTCTATCCCCCTTCTTCGTAACTTTTTTTCGTAAAATCCATCACTCACCATGGTACGTGTCTTCCGCCGAAGATTCTTTACCCTACCCATTCCCAATCCCGAAATTAAGAACGCAATCCCACAAAACCCCTCACCCGTTCACCATTTTGGAAATCGCCTAGGGCATAATGAGATAAATTGGCAATAACAAAGTCCTTTCTATGACTCAGATTCCGATGAGGAATTTGATTATGGTGAAGCACTTGATAGCGGGGAGGTCATCAATGAGGTTAGTTTTGAAATGGAGGAAGACCCCTCCCAATGTTTTGACCCTAGGTGTAGAATTGAGAAGGATGGGCCCTTTAACATGCAATTCCCTTGCAAGATAGGATTAGAAGGGTTCGATGCTTACTTGAATTCATTCTTGCCTTTGAACTTAATCTCAAGGGACCTATACAATAAAATCAAGATCAATGAGTTAACTTATCAAGGGAACAATGTTGTTGAAGCAGTCACTCATTTGCACGTGTTTGTTGGAAGCTTTACTTATTTGGTAGAGTTCATGGTCTTAGAAGACTTAGGAGAATTTATTGATAAGGACCTCACTCAAGTAATTTTTAGGAAACCTTTCAAAAGAATGACTAGGTTGAATGAACGGATGATTGATGGTCTAATTACATTCTCTGATGAAGTTGAAGACTTTATCTACCAAATGCCACGCCCTCATCCTAGGTTTAAACATAAGGATATTGAGGCTTGTAATAGAATGACCCCTATTCCATTGCTTAGTGAAAGGGATAACCAAAGTGGACTTAGGTACCCATATGAAAAAGCTAAGCGGTATTACAAAAAATGCCTTGAATTAGGAGATGATTACAAAAAGAATGAAAGAACGTTGGAATGGCTTAAGTATGAGCACGTGAGCGTGCACGAGACAACGTAGGAGCACGACTACGAGTCTAGCTACAAGACTCTTAAATAAAGAAAAGCGCTTCGTGAGAGACAACTCATGCTTAATTGTTTGCTTGTTAGTGTCGTATATCTTTTATTAATTGTTTGTTCTCATGTTTAAATTTGTAAAAATGCTTTATTTTGTTTTTAACCTCGTCTTAATCGCATATAAAGGTATTTTACATAAAGGATAAGTGTAGGGAGGATTACACACGTTTTCATAAGAAACGTAAACATGAGAATAGCAATTCATTAAAAGATATATATGTGTGTTTGTTTGAGTCAAATGCTTGTATCGAGTCATAATGGATGTTTTGCAGAAATGTTTTCCAGATTCTAAAGATGTAAATTTTTGAATTTTTTCGAAAATCGCAAATCGCTTTTGTCAAGATAACTGGCGTCGGAAGGAGTAAAACAACAGATTACTTTTTCTTGTTTTCGAGCTACTTATACATTTTGGAATTTTTCGGTCTTAATTTTCCGAAATTGCAGTAAACATCCATTCGACAAGCATTATATCTTAGTTTAGTAGAGTCTTATATATATTATTACCGCCGATTTTACGTGAAGGTTTCGTTTGTTTTCTTGAATGTGCGGGTTTTATTTATCAAGAAGAAGAAACAAAAGATTGGAAGGAGCTTTTCACGCACATTCTTCTTGGAAAGGATTTAACCACTACTTTACGGATCCTACCGAGCTAATCGGGAGTACTAGTTTCTTTCGTTTTAATTATCTTCCATTATCATAACTTTGATACCTTCGGGAACATTGGGGACTATGTTCGGTTTAAGTGTAGGGAGGAAAATAAACGGAACTTTGAAACTATGCTTATCCTTGATTATTTGCTTTGTCAATTGTATTTGTGTAATAAACCATGAGAAAATGTCGGTTAGGGTAATTTTGGCACCAAATTTGAAATTTTTATGACATATAGGGTGGGCCATTAGTCTTAACAAAAGCGTCTCACGGATAGGAAGTTGCATGACTAGCACAAAACCCTTTACCACCTAAATTCCACCCAAATGTGAGGATCGCCCTTAGATTAGTAGGAATTAAAAGCATTCATCTTTAATGCTTAGAGTGTGAACCGGTAGTATATTAGATTCTAGAACTTGTTTTGTGATGCATTCCGAGATCGCTAGTAAGACTACACTTGTGTAGTTAGGAATAACTAAATGATAAGAGGCATTAGGATAACCCTTGTTTGATACCCGTAATATAATTACTTCTTCCACATCGGTTGAGTAATTCTCCCACACCCTTTGCGTTGTACTCATCTTTAGTACACGATACCCCTAGTTAACCCCTCAGAGCCTATCCTTTTCGCGGTTCTCATGATGTTTCCGTTTTTCCGGAATATCAATGAAGAGCATTGTTTACACCCACCCCCAAATATACACCCAAATCGCCTTAGCCTACCCGGTATGCACTCACTTTTAGTGCATTATTGTTATCACCCCAAACCCTTAGTTCAAATATCTAGTTACTTGCATGAGTTGCTAAGTCGAGTCATATCCTTTGTACACAGTTTTGGGACGATTGGGACTCATGGGAAAAAGTTAAAGTTTAATGATTGGAAGGGAACGTTAAATTCCTTTATTTGCGTAATAACATACCCCAAGTGTTTTGATCTTTTCAATTCGGGTCAAATTAGTGTTACAGTAATAAAAACTCAAGTGTAGGGATGTGCCTATAAATCTCTATCATTTTGATGTTACCGTAGAGGATGGTAGAGTAAAAATGTATGAAAAAAAAAAAAAAAAAAAAAAAAAAAACCATACGGGCTACTTTCCTACCTCTATCCTTTAAATTTATGTTTGTTTGTTTCAGTTAGCTAGAGTATAGAGTGTCGAGTCTTGGCTTAGCAACGCCATTCTTCGTATGCTTGTAACAAAAGATTTTGACTTGCCACCACTAAATGACCCTATCCCACCAAACCCTTTGTTTCCCTACCGTAAGCCTAATATTACAACCCTTTAAAGACCTCTTTGATAGTCTTTCCTAGGTGCTTACGCCAAAGCGATGGAGGTTTGATCTATTCTCAAGCCTATGGTAATCTATGTACTAGGACCGGTTAATGAGTGTTTAATCTTCCATTTCCAACTTGTTATATTTCATATACACCCAAGAGAGATGTGAGTATACAAACACCCCATGTGAGGTGCTAGTATGTAATTCCGTGCTTATTATGACTTTTATGGGCTTATATGTGTTGTGGACTGTTTTAAACCAATGCTTCATGACCCCTAACTTATAAATTAATTGGCTAAAAGCACATTTGCTTGAGGACAAGCAAATACCAAGTGTAGGGATATTTGATAAGGTTTTAAAATGTACCTTTTTGAGGGGTCGTTTAAGCCTTTATTTGATCACTTTTGTATCCGTTATTACTTAATATCGTTCCTTTCACTTTTTAGGTCTCTTGAAGGCAAATTGCTGTAATGGCACTTATTTAGACGAAAAGGCGGATATCTGAGAAAATGGCCAAAGTCAAGAATCGAGACACTCAAGTCATTGAAGACAAGGTGACGGCGCCATCGCTTAAACGCGACGCCGTCGAGCATTTTGTGACGGCACGAAGCCAAATTTCATATTTTCAAGTGACGGTGTCGGGCTTTAAAAGAGTAGGCCGTCGCAACTCGCACGACCTAGATTTGATCGAGACGCGCGTCGGTCAAGAGGACGGCGTCACAAGCACAAGGTGACGCCGTCACAAGACTAACGTGGCCAAGACGAAACCCTAATGACGGCGACCTGACGACGTCACAAAACATAAGTTGACGCCGTCGCACATGTAATCTTATATATAGAATCCGAATTTTTCAGTTTTAGGGTAGTCTTTTGGAGTAAAAACCTAAACCGAACCAAGGTTGTCTTGTACAGTATTTTAGGGTTCCAAACCCTATCTTACAACAAGATAAGTGTTTTACTTCATTAATTAAATTATGTCTTTGATTATTTGTGTGTATGCTTGTATGTTCTCCATGTCCGGCTAATTTTCTTGGGTGTTTGCTTAGGAAATATGAAACTTAATTATTGAATATTGATTGGTTGTTTCTTATCTTAATTGTTAATGATCTAGTAATGCGATAGGTCATTCGTTGTGTAATTAATGCTTGATTAATCTTTGTGACCCTTAGGCTATAGCACTTAGAGCGGTTGTAGGCTAAACCATCCAAAGAGGCCTTAGAGTTAGAGTTTATAATCCCTAGTGGGTTTTGTAGACGAGACCCTTTGGTAAGTTCAAAGAGTTAGGGATAAACGCGTACCCTACGACTTTAGACACACAACGTGATTAAGAATAAGGACGTGACAATTCAACCACCAATAGGAGATAATTAAGGAGTAACAAAACCTAAGTAAACACATCTTTAAAATATCATACGAACACACAATAGTTAGACATAGACTACCCATTAGTTTAGATAATTAGATAAGTAGAAGTAATCGGTAGAAATACCAAAACCCCCAAACTCAAACCCCGAGATTCGTACCTTTCCATTTCCTAAAAAAACATAAAAAAAGATAAAAAAAAAAATAATCTTCCTCAACCCCAACCTTAGCGTAGTAACTTCTCACTAGCATTCCTATTCCCCTAGAGAACGATATCAATACCCGTGGCTTACCTAATACTACACTACAACGATTAGGTTCACTGCCTAGGGTGTTATAAAACTTGCTCAAAGAAAAGGAAGTTCCTTTGACCCCGAACGACGCGTGTAGCGTTATCATAATCTAACAAGAAAAATTAGAAAACAAATTTTAGTTATTTTCCTTGTTTTCCTTTTTAACCCCCAACCCTCCCTCCCTTTCTTCAAAATATAAAATACAAATATCAACTAAATGCATTTTCTATATTTTCAAGTGTTTTGTGGAGATAAATTTCCCATCCAAATTTTTACAAAACTAGATATAGAAAACAAGATAATTGTTTCTCCAACTAAACGCACCCTAAGCTTTCGTTGTTTTGATGTTTTCTGATTGTTTTCACTTTTCATTCAGATTTGATCTCGATACTCTTTTGTCTCCGCTAATTTGATCCTCCTTCTACATTTTAACTTTGTATGTTCAAAAAAAGAGCTTTAGAACAAGCTGTCTACATGAAAAAAAATCAAAGGACTCAATACTTTTAATAGGAGTCTATGTAGATGATTTAATCATCACTGGTACACCAAAAAAGGAGATAGACAATTTCAAAGCACAAATGGAAGAAAAATTCGAGATGAGTGACCTAGGATTATTAGCTTACTATCTAGGAATATAAGTCACACAAACTGGAGGTGACATATCAATAAAGCAATCCGCCTACGCAAGCAAGATCCTAAAGGAAGTTGGAATGACAGACTGCAACGAAACACTAATACCTATGGATCCAGGAACAAGACTGACAAAAACACTGAAGGAACAATGGTTAACTCAACTGAATATAGAAGTTTAATTGGATGCTTAAGATATCCGCTTCATACAAGACCCGAATTAGGTTATTCCGTTGAATTACTTAGTCGTTTTATGCAAGAACCAAAGGAACAACACATGAAGGCTATAAGGCAAGTACTATGCTATGTAAAAGGAACAAACGAATTTGGAATCATCTACAAACACAACGGAGGGAACAAGATACAAGGTTATAGTGACAGTAGCTACGGAGTCAACACTCAAGAAGGAAAAGGAACAACTGGAATTATATTCTATTATGGTGAATCATCAATCGGCTGAAATACACAAAAGTAAGCTACGGTAGCACTATCATCATGTGAATAAGAATTTATTGCAGCAACAGCAGTAGCAACACAAGCATTATGGTTAAAGAGATTACTAAGCAAGCTTACACACTCATAAGAAGAAAAGGTTACAATAATGTTTGACAACAAGTCATCCATAGAACTGATGAAGAATCCCGCATTTCATGTAAGAAGCAAGCACATTGATATAAAATACCACTTTATAAGAGAATGCGTTGAAAGAGAAGACTTAAAAGTTAAATTCATAAGTGGAGAATATCAAAAGGCTCACATACTCACAAAAGCACTACCTAAGATCAAGTTTCTAAGAGACAACTTATTGGAGTCAAAGATCTACGAAAAAGAGATTGTAATTAAGGGGGAGAATATTAGGTTAATCCTAATCTGATAAGTCAACCCTAAAGTCAAACCGGAGCAAAGTCAACGGCAGTTACAAATACAGTTATGTAGGCAGTCACAAACAGTTATTTTGACAGTTACAAATCAAGGGATACGACTGTTGGACAAACCGAACCAACACAACCTTTCATTTGTACCCTTTCAACATGTATAAATAGTTAGATCAAATATATGAACAAGATGATGACAGATTTATAATAAAGCTTTTACATTTCAATTGTTACTTGTATTTTTGGTATATTTTGAAGTAAGTTAGAAAGATCATAGATCCGATAAACGAGGCCAACAAAAGTCAAGCAACACCTTCCTTCCTATTTTGAAAATTCGGTTTTTGGCATCTAAAACCGAAACCGACCCGACAAAACCAAAATCCAACCGAGCTTACCCGAGTCTCATTCGGTTCGGTTTCGGTTCAGACTTTCACCACATTCGGTTTCGGTTCGGGTATACTCGGTTCAGGTCGGGTTAGACCGAATGCTTAGCCCTAATTCATTATATATAAAAAGCTTTGACGGGGTGTTAAGAAGAAGAATAAATTTCAAGTTCACTATCGCCTTCTCATTGAGCGAGCCACTAGGTGTCATGTACTCGTGTGTGATTGCATATGTGATATATATCGTACTTACCACACTTTCATTGTATCCAACAATAAGTGATCCAAACAGTGGTGTACCTAATATTAAAGGTCATTAGGTGCATTTCATAAGGCTTAAGAAGATTTGGAACACATAAGGTATGATGATCAAGGAAAATGACTAAGGTATAATCCTGTGTAACTGAATTGAAGATAGTGTACATTTTGTAAATAGTTATTTGGTTTTGAATCCCACATCGATAAGGAGAAAAAACCTATTGTTATTTATATACTGCGGTGCAAATAAACTTGTAAATTGGTTTATGTCTTATGATGATTGGTTGATGTATCATTGAGGTTTATACAAATGTACAACCTCTAGTGGTTTATCAGCCACTCAATTTAATACAAATTCTAATTTTTTCCACATTCAACAATATTTACAATTAATTTGTATTATATACCACACACTACTCAACTAAAATAACATAACTTATTTCTAAACTACTAGTGCTATTTAACTTAAGAAATAATTATCATTTAGTTCTATTGCTTTTGTACAATGTCTTTATAAGTAATAACAAAAAGGGTTATTAGCGTAAAAAGACATCATATTTGTCACTTTTTGTCATTGTATTTTTCGTTTTTTTTTTCTCATCTTGATACCAACCTTTTCAATTCGTGCTATTGTGTGTACTTTGCGATTATTTCAGCCATGAAAATGATTATTTTACCCGTCAAAATTTGGAAAAAACAAGGGTAAAATGGTCACAAAGTACACACAATAGCACAATTTTAAAAGGTTGGTGTCAAGTTGAGAAAAAAAAAGAGTACGCAACATACAATAACAAAAAATGACAAGTATGATATTTTTTTATGCTAATAACCGTAACAAAAAATAGGAACTTCATGTATTATATGAGAATCACAATATCTCTATAGAAAATTTGAGGCTCCATTTTACCCTTTAAAATTGGAAAAAACAAGGGTAAAATGGTCACAAAGTACACACAATAACACGATTTTAAAAGGTTGGTGTCAAGTTGAGAAAAAAGAGTACATAACATACAATAACAAATATGATGTTTTTATGCTAATAACCATAACAAAAAATAGGAACTTCATGTATTATATGAGAATCACAATATCTCTATAGAAAATTTGAGGCTCCATATTAACATACTTCTAATTACAAAAGGATAGAAAATTTCTAAATTAAAGAAAAGTTTCATTCATAAAATAAACGAAACTGGTTTTGCAATACGAGATTGTCACAACTCACAAGTTGGAGAACAATATTTTTGGATTTCAGTTTATTATTTATATAAATGAAAATGACACCATTTTGAGTTGGATTTCTGTTTATTCTTTATATAATATATCCTAATTGCTTACTCAATGAATGTATGATGGCTTGTCATATATTAATGATGAATAAGTTTAAACTCTCCAAATAAAAGCCACTGTAGATATAAACACTTGAATCTCTTCATGAAATGCAGGACAAACTGTGAACATGGAAGCTGCAGACAAATGATGCATTGTGCAGCTTCCGTGAAGACATAAATAGATCGACTTGCATAGGCACTTGTTTCTTGAATGTTCATACCTGAGACAAGTATGGCAGAAAATGAAGACCTTTTCGCATCTTGAAGGTGCACATGATCAGTGTGGAGCTTTGTTAGAAGACTCGTAGTCAAGAGTAGCTTTGCATGCATGCAGATTTTTGAAGTGGTCCAAATGAAACTTATTATGTCTTGAAAGTTTAAAAGAACTCATCAGGTGGAAAGAATGTTTCATCAATAGGGTTTATATGCAAGCAAAAGAGATCCGGCAGGTCTACGTACTTGTTTCGAAATGTCATTGTATTGTGTTCTTTATTTTTCGCTAGTCGGTTTTTGTGTTTTGGTTATTATGATCATGGCATGTCATGGTTCATCAAGCCAATAGTAGTGTATTTGTGTCGTGGTTTTTGTGTTTTGGTTATTATGGTGACGGATCGAATAATTAAGGCCGGTGCAATGATCGCTAGGGAATGTTAATTAACACAAAATGAATGATAGATGATTATTGATTTGTAACATGATTGATTATGTTTGCAATATACAATCTAAGGTGTTATTATATGTAAAACTTTACTTGTATCAATTTTAAGTTCCCACATCGGGTGATGGTAAGATTTTTCACCTATTTATATAGTGTGACGTGTTAACTACAAGTTGAAAATTAATATTATGTTGGTGGTTGTTGTAAGTTATCAGAGCTAAATGTAAGATAACTTTGATGTTTAACGACCATTGATTTACATCAATTCTTAAACTTTTTACATCGGCAACAAAATTGGAGCATACGGCAATGCTACTGGTTTTCGTTTTGTCAGAGTCCTATAAGGGCATGCGTATTAATAATGACATTTGTTGATATGTATGTACACGTTTTAATCACCAATCATCATGCATATGTAATAATGTAATTAGTAAAACAAAATAATAGCTGGTCATCAAGTTAGATAAGTTCTTTTTTTAACAAAGTGATATTTGAACCCGCAACTTACTTGCCTTATGTTGTATTAGTTTTAGTTCATTTAAGTTTTTGGCAGATGGTTGATTTATTGGTTCAACGAGGTGATGGTGACGAAGTAGTGATGGTAGTCACTAATGAAATGATTATGAATGAATATGATTACTAGTACTTGCACCATATTCAAATTGCTTGCTTTGCATAGGCTAAAGAATGGTGATGAAGTTTATTTCTATCTTAAAGTTTAAAAGAACAACATCAGGTGAAAAAAATGTTTCAGCAATCGGGTTTATATGCAGGTGCAAGAGATCGAGCAGGTCTATACTTGTTTCGAAATGTCGTAGTATCCTGTTTTTTTGTGGTGTGTGTGTCGGTTTTTGTGAGTTGGTTATCATGATCATGGCATGTCATGGTCTATCGAGCCAGTAGTAGTGTATTTGTTTCTTGCGTCATATATATGGAGACTATTCCATAACCTTTGTACGTACAGGAACGAGATAACTTTTGTAAAAGTTTACCTGTATCTATATATATATATGAATGATAGATGATTACGAAGTTGATAGGGTAAAAGAAAATATAGTAGCGCGTCACCTACATTGCCAACAAATTAATACTAACTTTCACATATTTTGTTGTATGTAAATATATAGAGTTTCTACTTATTCGTAAACCGTAGTGTTATATAAGTTGAGGCTAGCATTATGACTTTCGCTTTCTTTTTCTAAAAGACTTGAAAGAAAACTATTTCATAAATACAAGGGAACGTAATAAGAACCGACTTTACCAATGGAGTTTTAGATTGCAAGAGTCAATTAGCTAATTGTTTTTGAACAATGTTTTTACTTTTTATAAACAAGAACAATAAATATCAAGCTCATATACTAAATGAGAATCACATGTAACTCTGTAACAATTTTTTACATCTTCCAAACATAACAAATATCAAGCCATGGACTTTGCATTCTTATTCCTAAACATCAATATGACATTTAGCATACATTCTTATCTTATTAACTATATATACTATGAAAAAATTATTTAAATAATTAAAAAAAAAAAAAAAAAAAAAAAAAAAGTTCCATTGGCGGGAATCGAACCCGGCTCTCCTGGGTGAAAGCCAGATATCCTAACCGCTGGACGACAATGGATGTTTGCTTAGTTTTGATTGTGTTTGAGATTCAATAACACCATATTCTATCAACGAATGTATGATGGCTTTGCCATATATATCAACTTGGTATGAAGCTAATGATGATTGATGAATAAGTTTAAACTCAAATAGACGCTCATATGCACTTGGTTTTTGAATGTTCATATATACCCGAAACAAGTAGGGCAGAAAATGAAGACCTTCTCGCATCTTGAAGGTGTACATAATCAGTGGCATCTTGATGTAAGGGAAGATCGTTATGGAGCTTTGTTAGAAGACCTGTGTTTTCGACAATGATTTATTTCAAATGGTACGTGAAGAAAGAAACAAAAGGATTTTCCGCAACACGGATCATCTATTATAAAGGCGCTTATTCTATTATTGGAGTTCATCAACAGAAAAGAGGTAAAACAAAAGAATAGATTAAGAGCTGATTTACCAATGTGAGATGTTCACAAGTCGAGAGGGTTGTAAGTTTCCAAAAGCTAAGCCTGGAACTAATATTTATCCATGATCGCATTTCATGAGTAAAAACGGTGCAGGTTTCAACTTGAATGAATAACGATTGAACGAAAGATTGTCCAGTTAACGATGCCACATTATTTTGCCTTTGAGAGCAATGTTTTTGCTCATTAATCCTGATAACGAGCACACACTTTGGTTTTGAACTGGCCGTATTTCACTTAGCCCAAACCTCAGGCTAAGAACTTCACTAGTCACCACTGCTTTGCACCAAACAATAACCAAAACAAGTGAATGGAATTGTCAACATTATAACTAATCATTTATACACAATCTCTTTCATATATTAACTACAGTATTAATGTACAAGTTTATTGCATTTGTACAATGGTTTTATAAATAATAACAAGAACCTTATTAAGTTCATGTATTATAGAGGGTAATATCATGTGGTAACCAATCTTATTAATCTCTTATATGATATAAATCTTGTCCTCGTGAACAAGCGATTCGAACCTTTCGGCATCCCACTCGTGTACTCCGGCGGAAAATCTACTCACATTCACAACCACACCTTCCGCAAAGGTTACATTCCTATCCGTAACCCTAACCGTCCCCCAACCACTTCCCCCTCGCCCCTAAGTCCAATGGCGGACCTAAAATTTTGAAGTGATTAGGTGCACAAAATATTTTTACGAGTTTATATAAAGGAAATAAAATGAAATAAGAGGTATAATTTCATTAAACGAGTAAAAAAATTAAACGTGACATATGTATTTGTGTCACAAAAGTTTGTGGACGGGATGCGGAAACGACAAAACAAGGGTTTGTGATTGTGTATGCCATGATTAGGATTAGAAAGCAGTGAACGTGTTTTCTTAGTCATTTGATTAATTATATGAGTATATGACATTGATTTAATTGAGTGATTAAATAGTTATAATTATGAGTGAATATTAATTAACAGAAAATGAATGATATATAATTTGGTATTCGATTGTGTAGAAGTGAAGTGAAGACAAAATGGTGTTCATTTAATGGAGTGATTTTGATGCTTTTTTGTTTCAAGTTTTAATCCCACATTGGGTGATCGGAAAAATTTTGAGCTATTTATATACTGTCGTATACATTGACATTCGTAGCTTGAGGTGAGTATAATGTTGTTGGTATTAGGTGTGGGATGTTAAATCGATGGAGTAATATCCTAACATCTAGATGACTAACAACTTACATTCACTTTCTTTCATTTTTTTAGGTGATGGGATGTTATCCTAAATCTATGGAGTAATATCGTAACATCTAGGTGACTAACAACTTACATTCACATTCTTTCATTTTTTTTATACACTTTTAGAGCCTCGGGTTTTTTTTATACTCTTTTAGAGCCCCATGTTAAAGTTGGCTGTTGGTTTGGGCTAGTCGACCACCCAACACCACGGCGCCACAAACCATACCAAACCATAATACATTTTTAGTGCTCAGGGTACGGTTGGCTATTGATTTAATGTTGGTTGTTTACGTGATGGGATGTTAAGTCCATGGAGTAATATCGTGATTCTTAGGTGACCAACAACTTACAATCACTTTCTTTTATTTTTTTAAACATTTTTAGAGCCATGGGTACGGTTGGCTGTTGGTTTGGGTTGGCCGACCACCTAACACCACCGCGACACAAACCATACCGGACCATAATACACTTTTGGAGCCTCGGGTATGGTTGGTTGTTGGTTTGGGCTGGCCAACCACCCAACACCATGACGCCACGAACCATATCGGACCTATGGAGTAATATCTTGGTTCTTAGGTGGCCTAACAACTTACTTTCACTTTCTTTCAATTTTTTTATACACTCTTTCTTATGAGCTTATATAAGTTTATGAGGTTTATCATATCATAATAAACTTGTATACGCTCACAAGTTGGCTGTTGGTTTGGGCTGGCCGACCACCCAACACCACGACGCCTCAAACCATATCGGCTGGTAACTAACAGCCCACGCCATCCTATTTTCTTATGAACTCATGATAAACTTATATTAGCTCACAAGTCTAAAAAATTTGATTCTTATGAAATATATATAAAAAAAAAAAAAAAAAAAAAAAAAAGCTCATAAGCTACATATAAGCTTAAAAAATGATTATGGGCCTTACAATATCCACGAAACTAGTTTACTATTATTTTTTACGTCTAACTTTCATTTTACGTACTCTTTTATTTATTTATTTTTATTTTCTCTAATGTATTTTTATTATTGATATTTAATTTTAGTTAAATATATTATTATATTTAAATAAATAGAAAAAAAATTATTTATGCACTATGGCACCGAGAAAATTAGTGTTATGTCAAGGACATGTGTTTTGGTGCTATAAGCAAAGCGGTGTTATGAGCAAAAGATCTTTGAGTTGACAACATTTGTTTTATGACACAACCCCATGACACTACAATATACCTAGAGCTTTTTTTTTTTTTTTTTTTTTTTTTTCAAGAAATTCTAGGATAACTACTCATCTTTTAATTTAGTTGCTGACAAAGTATACACTTTTAAAATTACTTTTTCTCTTTTAAGAGAAGTTTAGGTAATTACTTTAATACGTAACTAAGAGTAAATTATTCGATTCGTCCCTGTAGCCAAATCCCTGATAAAGTCCATAATTTTTTTTTGCATCATTGGTCCTTAATTTGAAACTATGTAACATTATTGGTCCTTATCGCTAGCGATAAAGACCAACGATGTTACATAGTTTCAAGATAAGGACCAATCATGCAAGAAAAAAAAATTAAGGGCTCAATGAGTGATTTGACCTAAACCAAGGACGAACCATCTAATTTACTCCCTAACTAACTTTTCGTTCTTTGAATGTTGTGTGGTCAATTCTTATTTTCTCTATTATATATCAAACCTTTTGAATTTCAATTTTTTGTGCGTAAAAGATGTATCCCTTTTATGTAAATTGTTAAATATGGTGTTCGTAAATTAATTCGCCTACCAAAAGAACTATTTGGATTTGTATGCCTAAGACGGTGCACGCTGGATGTTATAATCGTACACAATCTTCTATGAAAAAGTGACAAACCACAAAAACATACAAGTATCATATATTCTAATTATGAAAACGAAATAACAAAAACTAAATATCTGTTAAACTCGTTTTAAAGTGGTTTAGAGTGACGACGAACTCATTAAAACTTAATTAAAGCCACATGGTTACAATAGTTTTTCATCATCATATTTAGGCCTTATAAGTTTTTTTCCACATGCATCCGCTAACTCAACTACGGCACTGAATATAACAAATGGGTAAGGGTAGAAACAAGTTAAGTCAAGCCTATGGTTGCTAAAGTCCGAGCTCAAACTCGGATCATTTACAATTATAAGCTCGAGCTCTATTTTTTTAATAATAATGAACTCTCGTCTCTCGGTTTTTTGTAAAAAGTAAATGCCTCGGTATATTATATCTCACGTGTAAATTTAATTTATACAAGTTTTCAAATTTCTTTTGTTAAAAAAAAGGAACAAGTTATTCACATGCCTTAATCACGAATCATACCAATTATTTTGTATTATATCCCACGTATTAGTGTATTATTCAACAAAATTTACTATCACCTTTTTTATGTTGTATCAGATCTGATTAAGTTCTAAGAAAAACAATAAACAATTGCTTGCTAATTCATGTAAGTTCTCAACCTTCTTAGATTAACAATTGGTGGTAGAAGAAATTATGATGACTATAAATGAAGGGAGGTGATACTCACACCACACTTTTTGATTCATGCACCAATAGTTATGCATTACGGTGTTATGCAAGGTACAATCCGTAATGCATAAATAGTGGTGCATGAATCAAAAAGTGTGGTGTGAGTATCAATTCCCATAAATGAATGAGAGATGATTCGCAATACTTTGATAACCGGGTTAACCGATTCAACATTGGAAACCAGTTTTCCATAAAAAAGAAAAAAAAATAGTTTCGTTTACCGTAGACTTATAAAACTTGTAATATATAATATCGAACTCACATAGAATATGGCAGATGGGGTGGTACATATGAGAGTGTTTGAATGTAGTTTGTATGTTCCAGTTTGATGGGGGTGGTACATATGAGAGTCTTTGCAAACGGTCTACTTATGAAAAAGGTCTTTAGAAGCAATGTGACACACATGAACCGTTCTATTGTATTCCAGGGTCTATCACTTAATATATTAGCGAATGTTATCTACTATAAATTTAATGTATGAGCATGTAAGGTAGACATTCAGTTCTTTATTGTATTTAAATATTGTATTGTTAACTAAACAAATTCATTAAGCTATCGTTCAACGAGCCATGTATCTAGTATATTTTAAGGAACACACAACAATCCATACGATGTGATCCATTTGGCTGACTATGCCCCGATCGCTGGCAAACACTCAAGTTTCTTTGACGCCTTGGTACCAACCACAATCTGGGCCATTTGGAAGTTTAGAAACACTCTACTTTCTTCGTGAAACGGCCAAGAAAAGATCTCATTTTTTGTGACATTAAGCTATTGTTTTACACTTGCATGTCTAGTAGATGTAAAAAACCGTGTTTAAATTGGATAGATTGGTTTAACGGTCCTTGTAACGCTCTAGCCACCCATTGTAATGTTCCCTAGCGCCTTGCTAGTGATTTAATTCAATTGCCGTTAAAAAGAAAGTATATTTTAAGGAACACAATCTTCTATGACCTCTCAATATATTCCGTGTGAAAAATCATAGAGACATGCAGGCCATATATCATACTCCGTAAATCCTTTTTCGGCCATCAAAATTTATATAGTAATAAACGTAAGTTACACCCTAAATAGCAATAAACAAGCTATTAAGGCACAATCTCATATGCTCCTAAAACCATAAACTCACTCTTAACAACTCAAAACCATCCCTGTAATATCTAAGTGAAGATCGTGTACATTTTGTAAAAGGTAATTAGTATGGATCAAAATCCTCTCAAGTTGTATAACACATTTGACTCAAGTTAGACGATTGTGAGCCATTGGATTTAATCCAGTGGCTCAAATCAAAAGAAGTTCTTTTGATTTGAGCCATTGAATTAAATCAAATGGCTCATAAGTCCATAACTTGAGTCAAGTTGTGTTTCTAACTTGAGAGGATCTCCTTCTAATTAGTATAGAGTATCATGTTTGGAAACCCACATCGGGTGGCGAAAATAATTTCTTTTTTATATATACTTTGGTGTTAGGAGCTGGGTAAATTGTTATGTGTTCTATCTCGACGGTTATTGGTGGTTTATAACTTTGTACAAAAGATAAAGTTGAACACTTAATAACCTCCAACTTATACAATTCTCATATTTTTTTACTTCAACTTATACAATTCTTCTTTTATACTTAAAAAGTCAAGTTCAATTTAATACAATTCTCATTATTATTTTACATAAACTCCAACTTATACGATTCTCATATTGTTTCACTTAAACTTCAAATCCTCCTATTGTTTTACTTAAATAAAATCGACGTAGTATGCGGATAAACGCAAGTCAAAATATAATTCTAACACGAAAAAGAATTACCACGGATAAAACAATAGTCAAAAAACTTCCAGTAATAATGTAAAAGGTGATTGGGCACACTGCACGCATCTAGAACTGCTAATGAGAAGCAAAACTCGTTTCCGCAATATAAGGTCACCGATGAAAGTGGTGGTCACCGGTGAAAAGATGACTATGAACAAGTGTTAATCAGCAAAAATTGAATGAGTGACGATTACATAATTGATGGAAGTGAAGACAGAGTACATTTTGTAAAAGGTAATGAGTATAAGTATCAGCTTCTGAAACCCACATCGGGTGGGGCAAAGAATTTCAGTTTGTATATATCCTTTGGTGTTATGTAATGGTTTAATTGTAGTGTGTACCATGTGGTTGTTTATCGTTATATAAAATAACGACATCAAAGTGCTCCAGCTAGTCACTAGCTTATACGATTCACATATTTTTACTTGCGGTAATAAAAAAATAAAGAGTAAAGTCCAAAATGCTTATACGATTCACATATTTTTAATTGTAGTGTGTACCATGTGGTTGTTTATCGTTATATAAAATAACGACATCAAAGTGCTCCAGCTAGTCACTAGCTTATACGATTCACATATTTTTACTTGCGGTAATAAAAAAATAAAGAGTAAAGTCCAAAATGCTTATACGATTCACATATTTTTACTTGCGGTAATAAAAAAATAAAGAGTAAAGTCCAAAATACATCCCTGTGGTTTGCCCCGTAACGCTGTATACATCCCTAAACTTTTTTTTGGCACAAAATCATCCCTCCGTTAGTAAAGTTGGCACAAATACATCCCTCCGTTAGCAAATTCGGTTAATAAGGACTAACGGTGCAAATTTTCTCCGTTATCCGCCACGTGTCATCGGGTCGGATCAATGAGCAGGTCGGGTTTCCACGTGGACAAATGAGGTGGTGCCACGTGGCATTGGTAAAATATAGAGTAAAGTCCAAAATACATCCCTGTGGTTTGCCCCGTAACGCTGTTTACATCCCTAAACTTTTTTTCGACTTGGTTTGAACCTCGAAAAATTCCCGAAACATACCTTCGGACTCGTTTTTGTGCTCTTTCCAATGGTATGCTCGGGGAATTTTTTCGACTTGGTTTGAACCTCGAAAAATGCAAAAATCATTGTTTTTTCTTTGTTTTAGCATTTTTTGAGGTTCGTTTGAAATCAAAAAAATTCCCCGAGCATACCATTGGAAAGAGCATGAAAAAATGAGTCCGACGGTATGCTCGGTGAATTTTTTCGACTTGGTTTGGACCTCGAAAAATATGAAAACAAAGAAAAAACTATGATTTTCGCATTTTTCGAGGTTCAAACTAAGTCGAAAAATTCCCGAGCATACCATTGGAAAGAGCACGAAAAACGAGTCGACGGTATTTTCCTCAATTTTGAACCGGCCCGAACCCTTTAAAAGGACAGGTCAAATTTCTATTTGACCTTTTTTATTTATAAAGACCAACTAAGATGGGTTAAATAGAACCAAATGGACTAATATACATGAAGGTATGCCCATCTCAGATGGGTATCACCTTTGTCTCCCACTCAACCCTCCAGGGTTCGATCCCAGCGGAGGTAAAGTTAGCATTTATTTTCTAACGCCACGTGGCACCACCTCATTGGTCCACGTGGCAACCCGTTTACCGACCCGACCCATTTACCGACCCGACCCGTTGCCACGTGTCACCACTCATGTGGTGACACGTGGCGTTGACCAACGTTGACCACAGGGACGAATTTGTAAATAAATTTAAGGACTTTGGTTGCAATTTGTTCCTTGCCACAAGGACGATTTACGTAAATATAACGGAGAAAAATTTGCACCGTTAGTCCTTATTAACTGAATTTGCTAACGGAGGGATGTATTTGTGCCAACTTTACTAACGGAGGGATGATTTTGTGCCAAAAAAAAGTTTAGGGATGTATACAGCGTTACGGGGCAAACCACAGGGATGTATTTTGGACTTTACTCAAAAATAAAAATATCAAAAGAAAATATAAAAGATAACAAAAATACTCGCTCTTAATCATCAACGATTCACATATTTTTACTTGCGGTAACAAAAAGTTAAAAATTATAAAACAAAATACAAAAGATAATGACAACACCCGCTCTTAATCATCAACTAATACAATTCTCACGTTTTTAAAAATTGTAACTTCAATTTATACAAATTTTCAAATTTCTTTTGTCAAAAACAAGTTATTCACAAGCTCAGTCACCAATCATACCAATTATTTTGTTATACATCCCCACGTATTGGTGTATTACTCAACAAATTGATGTATTACTCAACAAGATTTACTTCCACCTTTTTTATGTTATGTCGGGTTATGTTTTACGAAAAAACAATAAACTATTACTTACTAATTCATATAAGTTCTCAACCTTCTTTGATTAAAAATTGGTGGTAGATTAGAGTATGATGACTATAAATGAATGAGAGATGATTTGCAATGTTTTGAAAACCTGGTTGTTAATCGACTCAACAGTGGTCACCGGTTTGACCCAAACCAGGTTTTTTCTTGTAATAAGAAAGAAAAAATAGTTCGGCTTACCATAGACCCACTATTGATTAGAAATTTGTTACTGAACTGAGAATGTGGTTAGAATCAAGAAGTGGTGAATGTGTTAGTCATTTAATTTAATGAATATGAGTAAAATAATGAGTAACAATGACATAATTGGTAATATGATGGTGGTGACGGAATAAGGTTGGAGCAATGATTAAGAGTGAATGTTAACTAACAGTAAATGAATGATAGATGATTTGATACATGATTGTTTATGTATGCATTATACAATCTAACGTGTTATTATATATCTTTAGAGCTGACTTTTGTGAAAACTTGAATCGAGTTTCTGTTCCCACATCGGATGAAGGTGCAATTTTTCACTTAGTTATATAGTGTGGCATGTTAAGTTTCATTAAGTTGTAGTTTGATATTATGTTGGTGGGTTGGCTATGGTCATGAGAGTTAAAGGTGATATAACTCCCAATATCAGAATAACCTATCAATTTATATCGGCTCTAAACTAAACTTTGTTTTAAGATAAACATATTATTTACACATCATACATAATTAGTAAAACAAAATAATAGCCAATTTTTGAGCGTTAGAATAACAAAATAATACATGTTTTCATCCCAGTCATTTGTATAGTATTCTCATTAGTTGTTTAGACAGGTTTTCAAAACATGTAACAGGTGGGGGTTTTCTTAGTTGTTTATATGTGGTTTGATTGGTGTTTGATAAGTGTTCCAAGACAAAGATGTTAACTAAAACAAATGACACAAACTTTATATTACTAATTTAGACAAGTTTGCGAAACATGTAACAAGCAGCAGGGGGTGTTTGGGTTTACTTGGTTGTTTAATATGGTCTGATTTAACTGTGAATGGCGATTTAAGACTACTTGTATTAGTTGTATATCTCTTGTTTCATGCCTGCTCGTACTAATATTTATTTTACGTTCTTTTGTTTTAGTAGGGGGTCTTTTGTTTCATGCCTACTGTCATTCTTTTGATAAGTTACATATAAGGTTTTGTTAACTATTAAGGTTTTGCATTTGGATTTAGTCTGATTCTTTTGATAAGTTACTATTAATTAAGTTTGTTAACTATTAAGGTTTTGTATAGTATTTTAGTATATGCGCTTTTGATATGTCATTTCATTTTTTAAAGCTTTACAGCCGGCATATGTAATTGACATCCAACAAAGTGAGACAACACTCTTGATTCGTTTTTTTTGCAACTAAATATACGGCCGAAAATACGTGACTTTATTGGGGACACACATGTATACGTTTAGAGAACACTTTATTTAATGTAATTATTATATTAGATGTGTTAATTATATTAAATAATAATACACTAAATAGTTAAATGGTCGTTAATGATAACATTTGATGTAATAACTAATTAACAAACACTTAGCAAATATGTGAGGGACTTATTAGTATGAAAGACGAAAGTCATGGGTGTTTGTTTACTAGGCGGTAGAACCAAAACAAAGGGAGGGAGGAGAGTGTTTGTTTACAAGGACATTCTTGACTCTAACTTGGAGAACAAGTTTAGAGGCTATATAAACACCTCGCGGTTGTGTTATCTCTCCCCTCCTAATGGCGATCGTGGCGATTTTCCTCTAATACCCTAATCGTTTTTTCTTATTCGATCTCTGATCTACACATTAGCAATTCTGGTTTCGAGTGCTCTTATCAGTACATTGAATCGGTGTTGCTTCTGCTTTAATTAGCGATCGTCTAGGGTAATTCTATTAGGGTTTCTTGTTCCTCTAATCGCTGGTTAGGATCTTCTTGTTGGCTCTATATTGTAATATTCAATCTTTATCAAGGAACTGATTATTATGGGTTGAGTAGCTGCGCTCCATCAATTATAAACCCTAGTCTTAACTAAGGTCAATTTTCTTTAAGGTTTTGTGTTCTTAATTCAACTTGTTTTATGGGTTAGCTGATTGGTTCGTAACGTTTTATAAACCCTAGTTTATCGACTAGGGTTTTACAGGGTATTGTTTACAACATCAGACCGTTGCTCGTTGTTTGTTTTCCTGTTTTCTGTTTGGGTGTTTGTCTGAATTGGTGTTACGTTTGTTTATGCTGGATTATATGGGAGAGGAGAACATTAATTCATCTATTCTTGTTGATGACATGGATGCTTGCCCTCCTCCGATTAATGAGGGGAGTAGTTCTCGTACTGATGGACAAGTGGAGCCGGTTCCACTTGATTCATGCCCTAGTCATGATGCACCTAATCATGACACGCCTGAGGGTCATGATACTTTAATGAAAATTCGTGCTATTGAAAAACAAATATTTTAGAGAAAACTTGTTCTTGTGGGTGACGATGGAAACCATTAAAACCGGTATGTGATGGATGCTACTACTAATGGGGCTAATCCATTTTAGCGACTTAAGGTGCCTTGATCACGGAAGGAGCTAGAGGAGATGCTTCTGCTCTTGGTTATTATTGAAACCTCCTCATGATCTGAGTGTTCCTATGGCTTCAATGGTAATGCTACTAGTAGTCCTATTAATGTTAATGAAAAGGTTGATACGAATGCACATGGGGTTTGTTGGTATTGAGAAGGTTGGTGTGTATGCTTTGAAACAACCTTCCATCATATCTTGGTCTTACTTCTCTTGAACCTAAGAAACACCGTCAAACTTTCGTAGGTTGGAGTGTAATAAAAAGCTAATGGTGTGGATCTTTCGTCCCGATGAAAGTGGTTGAAGAGGTGAACTCTAGGTTTGAGAATACTTTGTATGGGTATTTCCTTGGTCAACGACTTGCTTTTCTGTTGTTGATTACTTTGTTACGCAATCGTGGGCTAAGTTTGGTACACAAAAAGTAATGATGAATGCAAAGGGTTCTTCTTTTAAGTTCAATTCGAAGAAAGGTGTTGATGATGTTCTTGAAAATGGTCCTTGGTTGATTAGAAATGTACCTATTATTCTTAAACCATGGACATTGAACACCAACTTACTTAAAGAGGATTTGACCAACATCCTAGTGTGGGTTAAATTCCATGATGTTCCTCTTGCTATGTTTTTTGATGATGACCTTAGTCTCCTTGCCACATTGATAGGCACGGCCAAAAGGTCAGATGCTTTCACTAGCCAAATGTGCAAGGACTCGTGGGGCCGTAGTAGCTTTGCTAGATGCATGATTGAAGTGAAGTCGGATGAGATGCTTAGGGACAGTCTTACTGTTGAGATACCGTTACTTGATGGGTCGGGTTCGACTATTGAGAAGATACTGGTTGAATATGAGTAGAAACCACCTCATTGTGATAAATGTAAGATTTTTGGTCATACTCTTATTGAATGTCCTAAATTTGTTGAACCTCCTGCTCAGCCTACTAAGCGTGTTAATGATGGTTTCAAGACGGTTAATAACAAGAAGAAGGGAAAGCAAGGTGGGTCTACTAAACCTGTTGTGGGTAAGCAATTTCAATATCAACCCAAAAAGACTCCTCCTGAACTTAAGAAAGTGGAAGTCACTAAGAAGAATGCTTCTGATGTGGCTAGTTCGAGTGGAACAAATATTTCTACATCTAACCAGTTTGATGCTCTTAATAAGGAATATACAGATGTGTTTGGTTGTCCTTCTAATGACACCAACAAGGATGTGGATTATGGTCATTCAATGGAAGTTAATGAAGATAAGTCTACTAAGACAGGTACTGCATCACAAGAATCCCTTGTGAGTGATTTGAAAGAGATGGAGTCAGATGTGGCTCCTAATACTAGTGATTCTTGTATTCCGCCCGCCTCTTCTACTAATAGAGTTAATCCTTTTTCTAAAGTGGGAGATATCGTGGTTTCGATTCGATGATGAGGTGGTTGCTAACCCATTTGATGAGTCCGCTAATGCATTCGGTGGTGGTGGCCATGAGTTTGAAGATGAGTATGATGACTATGATGACTATGTGAAGCGGGTTTATGATCTTCCGTGGAATTTGGATGCCTTTAATGCCATGTATGGCACCAAGCTTCAAGGTCCTAGGAAGTAATTTTCTTTCATTTTGTCCTTTGTTAGCATTTGAGTAGTGGTTTGTTTTCTTGTTAAGAAAATAGGAAGTATCTTATTATGTAAGCTTTATGCCTATGTAACAGGCTGAGATATGGGATTTCACTCATATCCATTGTACTTAAATGTTTCTTTGGTTAATATATTTACCAGGGTGCAGGATTACTCCCATTTACCAAAAAAAATAAACACCTCGCGGCTCTCATATACAAAAACCATTACTAAAACCCTCATTATGTTTTCTCTGTTCGACAATCAAGAAAGGAAACCATATGTATGCATGTTAATATGTAAGCATGTTAATAGCATGTGATCGGTTGTAAAATTCCCTTGTGGGTTTCGATCGCTATGTCCAAAGATTTAAAAATCAACTAGATGTTTAGAGTAGCTAATGAGAAACAAAACTCTACTCCAAGATATAAAGTGGTTCATAAAATAAGATGCCTACCATATAACAACTATGAAGATTATTTGCTTTGGAAAAAGCCGGGACTAAGGTTGATTAAGTAGAGAAAATTCTTACAGAAAAACGCATAACAAAGCATGATATTTTGTATCAATTTATATTAGGAAATAAAATAACGGTGTTGGCAAATTACAAGAATAGTTGTGCATAATTTTATGGTTCTTCTTATTTATAGATAACGTCAACGATTTGTACGCCTAAACAATATAATTTACAGCAAGATGATTATAACAACCCATAAAATTTTGGATTATTATAATAATAATTATCACGTTAGAAAATTCAACTCGGTTATAGAGAACTGGGTATTTTAAAACCTAGACTATAACCACCTTTACAAAAACATAACCCTATGACCGACACGTGCCTATCTGCCAAGCTGATGCCTCACTTATGATCCTGTTGAGATCATACTTGATAAGATACATGTTTTATCACTGCTCACCTAGTTTCATTATAGGTTATAATTATCTTCCTTATACGTATATCTAGGTATCACACTGCACATTTTCCCTCACATAAATGGAATAACTGTTCTAGTATTTAAGATAACCTTTAAAAGTATTGAGACATATTACTAGCGTAACTAAGCTAAGTATTTCAAAATTCATTGAACCTCGGTTGAATATAGATTGATCACCTATATTCAACGAGGACGATGGGACATAGCTGATCACCTATGTCCGGCTCGGAGGTGAATTTTGCAATACTTATGATAGTTATAATAGCGTTATGTCCAGTAAAAATTGATTGATAAACATGTAACAAGCCACTCACTGACATTCCTTAATCATAAACCTGTCACTGGCATTCATTAATCATAAGTCACTCACTGGCATTCCTTAATCATAAGCCACTTTCCTATATAGAATATTTTCATATCACAATCGGGTTATGTTATAGTCACTCCTACCCCAACCCTTACATTCCGTGGATGAACCAAACCATTTTAGGAGCAACCTTCCAATAGCACCTATGAGAAAGATACAATAAACCTTTTGCAAAATCTAGTAAGGCATGATAAAGGACCTATAATCCCACAGAAACTTGAAAACTTTACGCCCTACCTTGAGAATTAAATACATAGAAGCTCCACCCACCTCTTAAGAACAACAATGCCTACCTTGTTACCCTCCTACAAACGAAAAAAAAGAGTTACCATACAAACCGTTTCTTATTATCCCACATACCAGTATAATCAAAATACTTCGTGAATCACTTCATGAATTATTCTACAAACCGAGTTGCCACCTTACTATTACACTATAAAGTAAACTACAATTCTACCCATACCTTACCAAAATAAAGTGTTTTAAGTTAATACCTCATAAACAGAAATGACCAATGTTTTCTTTGGTAGCTAAGCCTAGCCTTAGGATGTATCACACACCTCTCCTTAAAGCCATAGACAACCATGAGGTTTATCAACTATTAAACCCCTAACCTTACCCTACTTAGATAACTAAACTTTACTCGTAGCTATGGGTAAATGTTATATCCTGCTACACATCCTTGCTACAATATAGTCTAAATTTTGAGAATTTCCCTTTAAAAATCCTATAATAATACTTCCCAAATCTCTCATTAAAAATGAGACAAAATGCTGGCTGAAACACTAAAAGTTTCGCAAAATTCTCCTATACATACCATTATTAAGAACCGGTTTCACAATCTTTTGAAAATGTGTCATTTTCACCCAACTATCGATTTTGAAATCTGGTCTTAGTCAAACCTATATAAGCATTTATTCGAAAGAAAAATTTGAAAACAAATGTTTCTTCATCCTTTAAAGAAGAAAACACGCAAACCCATAGCAAATCTTAATAATCAACCCATATACTTTAGAATCATTAAACGCCAGAAATGGGTACGTTTTCATAAGACCTTGAGAAGTTAGGGGTGCCCACACTAACAAAATAGTGAAACCTCATAACATCAAAACTTGGAACCTTCACCCAATGAACCAACCCCAGAATATCATGGCACCTCAGATAGAGGATGTGCTGCTGGTATAACACCTAGGTACCCATTCCGAAAGAGGAAACCCTAGAACAACCTAGGGAAAATTCAAAACCTGTCCCAAATACCATCACCTCGTCCCCGACATCCTATTGGGTAACGTAAACTGAGATCCGGGATGGATCTCCTGTAAGGTGGGTAGACTATAACAACCCGTAAAATTTTGGATTGTTATAATAATATTTATCACGTCAGAAAATTCAGCTCTGTTATTTTATGACAGATGTCGATATCTAAAATATAAAAACTAGAGGTCATCACGTTTCTTTAAAAATAAGATACCGCACACACGATACTTGGCCACTAAGTATCTATATAGTACATGTGGAATTTATTATTGCCTAAGTTAAATTCATGCACATAAGCTTAAACCATTGTTTCGGGAAGTTATCCCGAACACTGCAGCACGCAGTAACATACAGAACTAAAAATAAATACTTAGATGAGTGAAATATACACATTGTACCATTCACTAATAATTTACAAGAGACAACAAGAGGTTATCTCGTGAATTTAGAAAATCACGGCACCGCACGCATACCGACATCAATTAAATAACGGCTAAACTATAATAATCAAATCTCTAATTAATGTTGATGTCATATTATTACCCTTACGAAATAGTTTCCAAAAACATAATTTCTATATTTTTCGGGTACCGGGAAGGTACGTTTACTCGGGATTCGACAAAACACGGGGTACAGTTAATACCGTAAGTAATAATAAAACAAAATATAAAAACCTTATCCTCCTACTCTAACCTACGCCTCCCTACTATCCCTCTTCCTCCTCTCTTTGTCGACACCTACAGTAAAACCAAACATAGAAAAGGTAATTCCTTCCACTCTCTCTAGTCAACACCAAAAACATAACTTGCAGCCTTCCACTCTTGGCTCTACTCTCCTCTAGGATATCACGTGAAGAGGTTGGAGATGGTAGTGGACAAAGATGTTTGCCAAGAAAGACTCTTCTCTAGTTGAAGACCAAGAAAATGGAGTCCAAGTTTTCCATTTACTCCTTTATAGATAGGAACGATTTTTTTTGGTTCAGTCTCCTCACATCATCACATGATTACAAATTAGGGCTTCATGAGTCAAAAGAGGTTTTGTGATTGGGAGTGTAAATAAGCTATTTCAAGACTTTAATTGTTCCAATTCGTACCAAGTCTCTCCAATTGGGGCGTTTGGTGTTCGGTTTTTGTACCCTTCGACCCACCAATTGGTTTCTTGTAAGAACATGTCCCATATTCCTTTCTATTAATTTGTAAATTCACACTTACTATATTCGAATTTATAAAATTTTCTTTATATACATATATCGATTCATGAAATATTATTGGATGTTGTTGGTGTTCTTAAATGTGAAGAATTAATAATATTACAAGCTAAAAACTAAGATTGGCTCATATTGGAAGTGCTTATTGCTAGTTGCTTATTACTATGCTTGTTGATATATTTGGTTAAGGATTTTATTCGGTTAAGCTTATTTTCATTTTTGGTTTTGCTGTCAAAATTTAAACCAGAGGATTTGGGCGACTTAAAAATGTTTTGACAAGCTAAAAGATTGATTTTTGGATAGCTTATTTCGTATAGATGAATTTTCATGTAAAGAACTTTGAAAACGGACTTAAAACGAAGAAATTATGGCCAATTAAAGTTTAACGAAACTTATAATTTTTAACAGCATTTTGTAAAAATATACATGCTGATATGATTTTAAATCGAGGTTTTGACCCCTTTCGGGTCCGAACCGGCTTAAGTGTAAAACACGAAAATGGTCTGAAATGATGTTTTACTCTAAAACACGTGATTTTTAAGCTTGAAAGTGTAAAACGAGAGATTTAAGCATGGTAAAAGACGGACAATTTTTCTGAAAAAGTCAAAGAACCCATAGCTGATTGAGAATAAAATTGGTGTTTTTAAGCGTTTTAGAGTCCGTTTGAGCTTTGAAAACCTTATCAATTGCTATTGTATCACCTATAAATTAACTAGAAAAACTAGAAAAACTGTAGATTACAAAAAAGTTTTTCATTCAAATAATAAAAATAAAAACTAAAAAAGTTCCATTGCCGGGAATCGAACCCGGGTTGGGTGAAACAAATAGCTTGATGAATGTATGATGGCTTGTCATGTATTAATGTTGTATGAAATTATGATGAACAAGATAGTTTAAACTCGAAACAAAACCCACTGTAGTATGTATATATACTAACACCGGAATGTCTTCATGAAACATGACAAAGCTGTAAACATGGGAGTAGACAAATGATGCATTGTGCAGCTTAGTAAGTCCCAAATAGACGCTCATATGCACTTGTTTTACGAATGTTCATACCCTTGAAACAAGTATGGTGAAAATAAAGACCTTCTCGCATCTTGAAGGTGCACATGATCACTACGTATGGAGCTTTGTTAGAATACTTGTGTTTTGAGCAACACGGATCGTAGACTCGTAGTCATGGTTTTTGAAGTGGTAAGAATGAAAATTATGTCTTTAAAGTCTAAAAGAACACATCAGGTGGAAAGAATGTTTCAGCAACACGGTTTATATGCAAGTTAAAGAGATCCATCAAGTCTATACGTACTTGTTTCGAAATGTCATTGTATTGTGTTTTTATTTTTGGCGAGTCGGTTTTTGTGTTTTGGTTATTATGATCATGGCATGTCATGGTTCATCGAGCCGGTAGTCTTTGTATTTGTTTCTTGTGTTATTTAGAGACTATTCCATCTTTGTATGCATGAATGGAGCTATTAAGGGACGGGAAGGGTCCCGCCCCCAGGCCTAAACACATTAGTGTATTTTTCGCGATTTCATGTGTATTTTGGAAAAAATTATTTGACCCTCCCATTTAATGTATTTCCCAAAAAAAAATTTGTTTCGGCCCTCCCACAGAAATTTTTCTAGCTCCGCCATTGTTTGTACGTACATAATCGATTCATTATATATAAAAAGATTTGCAGGGGTGTTAGAAAAGTATAAATTTGAGATTCACTATCGCCCTCTCATTAAGCGAGACACTAGAGTTATAGATTTTAATATAGTTGTTCTATTTTTTTTTGCTAAAGTTACTTATATAATCATTGACGCTACACATGTGTACTTGTTTCAAGACCCACAGTTGATTAGAAAGTTTACGATTAAACCGAGAGCATGATTAGATTTAGTAAGTGGCGAATGTGTTTAGTCATTTAATCTAAAATCGCGACTAAGTTCACATCAATCTCACAACTAACGATGTAGCAAGCTAGCCTAGCATTAGGTAGTATAACTAAGCTACCTAAACTTTCAATATATACATCATGAGTGACTACTAAACTTAAATTAAGCTCACAAGTAGTGTCTAAAGTACCGATACCTCATAAATCGCTTTCGATAACTACGGTGGATGTGAAGGTGCCGACGGCGGCGAGTAGTCTCCGGTGAAATCGATAGTTGATGCCGATACGAGAAAACAAGGGTTTCTTATTGTGTATAGTATGATTAGGATCAGGAAGCAGAGACCGAGTTTTTTTAGTCATTTGATTAATTATATGACAATATGACATTGATTTAATTGAGGGATTAAATAGTTATAATAATGAGTGAATATTAATTAACTGAAAATGAACGATATATAATTTGGTATTTGATTGAGTAGAAATGAAGTGAAGACAAAATGGTGTGATTCTAATGCTTTTTATTTCAAGTTTTAATCCCACATCGGTTGATCGGAAGAATTTTGAGCTAGTTATATGATGTCGTGCACAAGACATTAACAAATTGAGGTGAGTATAATGTTGTTGGTTGTTTATGTGACAGGATGTTGAATCTTTGGAGTAATCTCCTGTTGCGATATCAGCTAACGACATACATTCGCTTTCTTTCATTTTATTTTTACACTCTTGCTTTTGCATTGACAAGAGTCCTTAAATCAGTACATCAACATCGTTAACCGTGGTGCCGATTAATATAAAAAGATGAGATAAGCATTTAAGGATTAAGTTGGTGATTTGAGATGGGTTTTTGATGGTTAAGATTCTTGTAAGAGATTTATTTATACATATGTGGGTTTATGAACTTTATGATTTCGGCTTAAATTTCATAAACCCTAATTTTTATACTTATTATGAGACTTATGAGCTTATATAAGTTTATCATATCATAATACACTTGTATAAGCCCACAAGTCTCAAAGAAAAATTGAGCCTTATAAAATATAAGCCGGAAAACAAATATGCTCATAAGCCACATATAAGTTTAAAAATACGAATCTGGGCCTTATAATATCCCTAAAACTAGTTTGCATTCTTATCCTAAACATAGTTATGACATTTATTTAGCCTATATTCTTATCTTATTATAACTATAAACTTCTTAATTTGAGACACGACATTAACTTTACTTCGGAATAATATAAATAAAAACTAAAAGAGTTCCATTGCCGGGAATCGAACCCGGGTCACCTGGGTGAAAGCCAGATATCCTAACCGCTGGACGACAATGGATTCTTTTATAATTTGTTATAGGGGGAATTTCATATATACCCACGGAAACTTCAAAAATTACATATTTCCCCAAAACACAAGTTTTTAATGCATGATGTACAATGCTATTAAAGCATGATTTGGGGAAATATGCAATTATTGAAGTTTGGTTGGGGATGTATGCAAATGCCCCTTTGTTATAATACATCCTAATAGCTTACATAATGAATGTATGATGGCTTGTCATATATTATTGTGGTATGAAACTGATGATGAATAAGTTTAAACTCGAAACAAAAAGCCCACTGTAGTATATACATAGATACTAACACTGGAATCTCTTCGTGAAACGCAGGATAAACTGCAAACATGGGAGCAGACAAATGATGCAGCTTCCGTAAGTCCCAAATAGACGCTCATGTGCACTTGTTTTCTGAATGTTCATACCCCGCGAAACAAGTATGGCTGAAAATGAAGACCTTCTCGCTATTAGCGAATAGATTAGGCTAGGCCCAAGCCCGTGTGTGGGCTTAGGGTCCGTTAGGGTTTCCTTTATGTTTCATGTATTCTCTATAAATTGTGATTGAATAATACATAATACCCACGGGGGTTTTCAATGTAAACATACGGTCTAACATGGTTTCAGAGCGGGTCTGATCTTCACCCGTCAAACCCTAGCCACCAAACCCTATTTTCTTCCAATCATCGTTCAACAAAACTTCCGCTGGTGTAGTCACTGGATTCTCATTAAACAATTCATTCCTTTGATAGGCCAAGCCACAAGTCACCAACACATACTATTAAACAATTCAACTTTTTCTTCTGGTGTAGTCCACGTGAGATCACAAAACATTTGTCACAAAAGTCATCTAACATGCCTTCACACAAACATTACGATCCTTAAAAATAAAAAAAAAAAAAAAAAAAAAAACTTCTCCTCCTCCCTTCACTGCTCCCCTCTTCCCTGATCTCGTCTGCCTTTGCTCCATTCCCATCTCTACTCCTCAACTGCTCCTCTCCTCCCTTCTCATCCACTTCTGTCGCTGCTCCTCTCATCCACTTCTGTTGCTGCTCCTCTCCCTCCATTCACCTGCTGCTCCTCTCTTCCCTTCTCATCCACTTCTGTCGCTGCTGCTCTCCCTCCATTGCCTAGCATTTGTTTTTCTTTATCTAGTTATCTTTTCCAAAAACAGAAAAAGCAAATCAAGTTTTTCAATATTGCTAGTTATGGATCATGAAGATTTTGAAGATTTGGCTCCACTTCCGCTTGTTTGAAGACGTCTTCATCAACAAAGTTAGTTTTATCAATAATACTAATAATCTCTTTCGGTCTCGAGCTTTAGGTGAATTCGCCGCCTTCGATGCGGGGAGTATTAGCGAATAGATTAGGCTAGGCCCAAGCCCGTGTGTGGGCTTAGGGTCCGTTAGGGTTTCCTTTATGTTTCATGTATTCTCTATAAATTGTGATTGAATAATACATAATACCCACGGGGGTTTTCAATGTAAACATACGGTCTAACACTCGCTTCTTGAAGGTGCACATGATCAGTACGTATGGAGCTTTGTCAGAATATTTGTGTTTTCGGCAACATGGATCATAGACTCGTAGTCAAGAGTAGCTTAGCCTGCATGCTGGTTTTTGAAGTGGTTCGAATGAAACTTATGTCTTAAAAGTTTAAAAGAACACATCAGGTGGAAAGAATGTTTCAGCAATAGGGTTAATATGTATGTTAAAGAGATCCAGCAGGTCTATACGTACTTGTTTCGAAATGTCATTGTCTTGTGTTTTTTTATTTTTGGCGAGTCGTTTTTGTTTTGGTTATTATGATCATGGCATGTCATGTAACATCGAGCCCGTAGTAGTGTATTTATTTCTTGTGTTATATATATGAAGACTATTCCATAACCTTTGTACCGGAAATAAACGATTCATTATGCACAAAAAGCTTCTGTGGTGCGTTAGAAAAGTATAAATTTCAAGTTCACCATCGCCCTCAAATTGAGCAAGCCACTAGATCGAGTTACAGACTCTAATGTGGTTCTTCAATTTTATGCTAAAATTACTTATATAATCATTGACGCTACACATGGGTAGTTGTTTCATGACCCACTGTTGATTAAAAATTTGTAATTGAACCAAGAGTGTGATTAGAATTAGGAAGCGGTGAATGTGTTTAGTCATTTAATCAAATGAATTTAAGTAAATGACAAGTAATGATGACAAAATTGGTGATATGATGGTGGTGACGGAATAAGGCCGGTGCGATGATTAACGAGTGAATGTCGTTAATTAACAGAAAATGAATGATAGATGATTTGATACATTATTGATTATGTTTGCAATATAAAGGTGTTATTATATGTCTTTAGAACTAAGTTTTGTAAAAACTTGTAATTCCCACATCGGGTGAAGCTAAGATTTTCACTTAGCCATATAGTGTGAAGTGTTTTATGTTAATAAGTTGGAATTTAATATTTATGTTTGTGGTTGGCATAAGTCTCGTAATGATTCCAATCACGAATTGATATGAGTTCCTAACTTTTTTAAGAGAAACAAATTATATACAAGTTTTAAATTATATACAAGTTTTAATCACCAATCATGCATATATGTAATTAGAGCACTCACAAAGGTAACGGCATAACGCCGTTATTAGGCGTTATGCCGTTGGAAGCATCGCGTTATTTGGGCGTTAATGGCATAGCGTTGGTTTACCAACGTTAAAAGTTTCATTTCACCCCCAAACCGTTTCAAATAAATTTTCACTTACACCCCTCCACCTATTCAAATTCAAATTTAAATTATCTTTGGTCAATTAAGGTAGGGATAAATTCAAATTCAAATTTGAAATTTAAAAATCAAATATGAGCGAGATTTATTCGGTTTCAAAATCAACTCTGCCTATATAAACAACTCTACGAGTTGTTTAGAACCTACAACACACACAAGTTACACACACACTCAAACACAAAAAATGTCTATAAATATTTTTTAGGAATTCCCAAACCGGAAAAGTTGCGGAAACTAGCTTTCCAAATCACTTGCCGGAAACCGCTTTCCAACTCTACGAACCCGATGTTTACTCTACACCACGGAAAATGTCTTTCGGTGGGTTTTGAAACATCCGTACCTCTCAATTGTTCCAAGTTCACATGTGAGCGGTCCACGGTGGATTTTCAAAACCACCCGTGTTAAGTGAGGCTTCCTCCGGAAGCGGAAAAAGATGAAGAAAGCGTTAGGGAGATTATGGAAGTGCAAGCACGTGAAGAAATTCGCTCGCCGTGAGCAAGAAGTACGAAGCTCGGTACCTCCAAGAAAACTTATTCGACATCATGGAGAGTCGATACATGAATGGGGAGTTTATTCTCCGCCAACCGATTCGATGGTTGGGACTCGGATGATTCATTTTTTAAGTTTTAGTAGTTTTATTTAATTCGTGTTTAACGTTTTTTAAGTTTTAGTAGTTTTATTTAATTCGTGTTTAACGTTTAATGTACGTTTTTTTTAAGTTTTTAATGTAATCCGTGTTTAACGTTTAATGTACTTGGTGTTTTAATGTTAATGTACTTGGTGTTTTAATGTTAAATGTGATATGTGTTTTAATAAATGAAGTGTTTGTTTTAGTTTAGGGGTTGACATTGAAAATATAAAATGTTATTGGTGTTATTGGGATGTTATTGTTGTGGGTGTTTTTTTGGGATGTTAATGTTAAATGTTAAAGCTGATGTGGCGCTGACGTGGACGGTGTTATTGGTGTTATAATGTTATTGTTGTAACTGCTCTTAGTAAAACAAAATAATAGCTAGTCATCAAGTTAGATAACTTATTTTCACAAAGTGATGTTTGAACCCACAACTTATTTGCATTATTATGTTGTATTAGTTCTAGTTCATATATTTAGGTTTTTGGTAAGGTGATGGTCACGAATAAGTGATGGTTGTCATTAATGAGATGATTATGAATGAATTTAAATAGTAAAGGGGAGCATGATTATGGAAACTGAAGCGAAGACACATCAATATTCATTTAATAGCGGTTTTAACTTTATTTTTAAGATCTTGTTTGTTTTAGTATCATCTCTGTCAACTTTTTCCCATACATAACAACACAAAACTTATATTATTAGTTTTAGCTGAATTATAGTTTTAATTATAGTTTTAATCAAAACTACTGCTAACTTGCACCAAATTCAAATTGCTTGCTTTGCATAGGCTAGAGAATGCTGATGATGTTTGTTTCCATCTTAATGTTGCCGCACTAAGTGACTACCATTACAAGGCCAAGTCGTGTTTACGTAAACATTAGCTATATGCATATATCTTCAAAGGCTTCACATTGAAAATTAAAAAAAAAAAGTTCCATTGTGGGGAATCAACCCCGGATCTCCTGGGTGAAAGCCAGATAATATATTTAAGAATTGGGACTTGGATTGTTTTACGACATAATGAAAATCAGAAAATACCATTTGAAAGTAGTGTGTTGTCGCTATAAATGCTTCTTTATTAGCATCGCAAAATAACTCACTCTCATCTATTACAAGGCAGTTATGTTAATTTTCTCTTAGTTTGTGAATCATGCAACTTTGATAAACAATATATATTGATAGAGTATGCACAAGAGATGTGCAGTGACTCGATGTTGTAACAGAGGGTGGGAACTTTCTGTAAAAGATACTATATTAATATATTCCACACTATAATCTGTACATGTACATACATATATATACTAAACGAATGGGTACGAGTTAAACATTGTGTCGGTTAGTAAGTAACCGCTTGTAACCGCCCCTAACTAACTACCATAACTTCTTTTAACCGCTATTCGGTTATAAACTTTCTAATCTACACTATTGGTCCTTCTAATTTCAAGGACTTATGATTCTTGATTATTTCAAGTCCAACATTCACTACCCTAATCGAGAAATCATAATCTTCGCTATGTTCTTGTTCATCCTACTTGCAATCTCGTTCCTTCTTTTATTATTGTCCCGATCGCTTTGTAACCTCGGTCTAATCATGTTGATTGCCTCTTGTTTTGTTCCATGGATGATCCTTTTGATCATTCTTCAGTGCTCCATCCTTCACTCTCTTTCCTTACGGTCTTGCGGTCCATGGCGAGCCATCATTGCTTATGTCTCCTACATCTTTTGACTTTTCACCCCAAGGTACATTAGCGGTTTCATGGCGACTACACTTTTGCTTTTCGTATCGTATCAAACTTGCAATGAACATAATCTTCTTCTTTGGTTTCCACAATGCCTTCTATCAAAGCAAGTCGTTTGCTTTCCTTCTTCTTCACTAATACCCGGGTATTAATCCAACGTCTAAACAAATGAATTTGTTTTTCGTTGCCACTGTTTTGTTTCTTTTCCGCGATCACTTCCTTGACCGCAATTGATCTTGCAAACATTCTTTCACAGGTTTCTTTGTTTTTTTCTTCTTCCAGGATCTTTAAACCATGGGCTCTGATACCATGTTAATTTTCTCTTAGTTTGCGAATCATGCAACTTTGATGAACAATATATATTGATAGAGTATGCACAAGAGATGGTGACTCGATGTTGTAACAGAGGTGGGAACTTTACGTAAAGATACTATATTAATATATTCCACACTATAATCAGTACATGTACATACATATATATTCTAAACGAATGGGTACGAGTTAAACATTGTGTCGGTTAGTAAGTAACCGCTTGTAACCGCCCCTAACTAACTACCATAACTTCTTTTAACCGCTATTCGGTTATAAACTTTCTAATCTACACTATTGGTCCTTATAATTTCAAGGACTTATGATTCTTGATTATTTCAAGTCCAACAAGTTATACTGTTTCTGGAGCCTATAACCAAAAGGAGAAAAAACAAATGAATAGAAAAAATGCCGATTTTATCAAAGTCAGATGGTAACTAGCAGTTGAGAGCGTTGTAAGTTTATAAAAGCTAAGCTTGGAACTAATACAAAAAGAGATCATGCTTTAACCCAAATGAATAAGGAGAGAAAAAAAGATTGTCCAATTAAAGATGCCACACTATTTGCCAAGGAGAGCAAGATTTTCACTTTAGTAATCCTGATAACAAGTATATGCTTTGGGTTTTGCAATGGAGGAATGTCACTTAGCCCAAACCATATGGCTAAAATCTTCACTAGTCGCCACTTGTTCGTACCATAGGATGACAAACACAGGTGAATGGACAATTGTCAACATCGATCATAAGTTCTTTATGCTACCTAAAGCTGCGTCGATTTTAAATAATATATAAATGTATAAAACTAGCCAACTGCTAAGGATCCTTATTGGCTGATAATGAACATAATTCTATGTTTGACACGTGATACAAACATTCTAACCAAATGCGTATTTTAGTAATTGTTACAAGTTTTTCACTAATAATGTAAAAGGCGATTGGGCATGCTGCACTCCTCTAGAATAGCTAATGAGAAGCGAATGATATAAGGTGGCTCGTAAAATAAGATGCCTACCAAAAGAACTATTTGGATTTGTATGCCTAAGACGGTATAATTTAAAGCACTGAATGTTATAAACGCACACAATCTTATATGACAAAATTGACAAACCACAAAACATACCAAGATTATCATATATTCTAATTATGAAAATGAAATAACAAAAACATAGAAAGAGGCGTTGCATTTTTCACATCTTCATGTAAATACTCCCACGGGACCCTTCTCCATGCTACTTAAACAAACACACCCAATGAGTATAAAGTATCAGCTTTTGAATCCCACATCAGGTGTGAAAAAGAAATTTTTCTTGTATATATACTTTGGTGTTATTAGACTGTTAAATTGTGTTGTGTACTATGTTGATGGTTGTGTGTGCTTGTTATGTGGTTATGTGGATTACCACAGTAGGTGGCACAACAATCATCATAAACTTATACGATTCTCAATTTTTTTTCTCTTTTTTACATGCGGTAACAAAGAAAATATACAATATTTTATACTTCTCAATTTATGTTTATTTGCGGTAACAAAGAATATATACAATATTTTTTCTTGTGCGACAAAAAAAAATCCGATGGCTTGATTTAAAAATTATTGCGATGGTCGATACAATGAAATCTAAGTCAAAGCGTTTAAAAATGGTTGCGATGGGCTGATACAATGAAATCTAAGTCAAAACATAACGACAACACTCAATTGTTGCGGTGGGTCAAAAACCTAAGTCAAAACAAAATACAAAAGATAACGGCAACACGCGCTCTTAATCATCAACATACAATTCTCATATTTTACTTATGAAAACAAAAAAAGATTAAAAAGAATGACAATGGGCTGTTTACAAATTGTTGCAGTTAGCGGATATAGTATACGTCAAATTGTAGCTGCAACAAGAAAAAATAAAAATCGCTAATAAAACCTTTGTCAAAAGATAGTTAAATACCCTCAACTTAGTTAAGTGAAATCTTTAGAGTGTGTTTGAATGTAGTTTGTAATTTCAGTTTCAACATTAACAAGTATGTATAAAGTATCTAGTTGTGGACTACAATCGATCACTTGGATATAATTATGGTTCAATATTGTGCTGATATGTAAAGAATGATAGTTTTGTATGTTCCAGTTTGATTGGCTGTTTGGTTACCATCAGTTTACCAAAAGTGTTTGACTTTGGAAAGAGTCTATTTATGGAAAGGGTCTTTAGAAGCAATGTGACACATATGAACCGTTCTATTGTATTCCAGGGTCTATCACTTAATATATTAGTGAATGTTATCGTTGAAGCTACTATAAATTTTATGTACGATCATGTAAGGAACACAATCTTCTATGACCTCTCAGTATATTCCACTTGAACCGACTATATATCATACTCCGTATATCCTTTTTCGGCCATCAAAATTTATATAGTAATAAACGAAAGTTAAACCCAAAATAACAATAAACAAGCTATTAAGGCACAATCTCATAACAACAACTAACACAAAACCAACTGAAACGTATAACCAAACAATTTCGGCCACAAAATCTACCAAGAGACGGCAATGTGAAATGTAGAATGTCCAAACAACTGTAAGACCACAACATGCTGAAACAAGCATCACCCACGAACACAGCCCTAACGAACCATGACTCTTAACCCACGACACCTGCCAAACAGAAAGTAACCAATACAAGATCTAGACCACAACCAATAACAACGAATATGAACTACAACTTCACCATCGATTTAAACCTCAATTGACCACCCCTTAACCACCTGATGGCCACTACTTTACCACCAAACAAAATCCCACTTAACCACCGAACTGAAGAGTGCTTGACCACGCGTACCACACTGAACTGGAACCAATACATCATAAACTCATGATCATTTCGAGTAAATCTGACTCTTGAAATGGTTCGAACAAATCGCGGATATACCCGTATAAAATCCGTTACTTATATTTATAATAACTTCGACCTATAAACTCCTAAAACCATAAACTCACTCTTAACAACTCAAAACCATCCCTGTAATATCTAAGTGAAGACAATGTACATTTTGTTAAAGGTAATTAGTATAGAGTATCAGGTTTGGAAACCCACATCGGGTGGTAAAAGAATTTCTGTTTGTATATATGCTTTGGTAGGGGTGTTCACGGGGCGGTTCGGTTCGGTTAGTTGGAAGATTTAAACTATCCATCGCGGGACGGGTAACTAATTTTACTACCCGAAACCGAATCGTACTAGGCGGGTAACCGGACAAGCGGGTACCCAAATGAGCGGTTACCCGTGGTTCAAGTCACGGTTAACCATTATAAACGTTTATTCAAGTTTAACCGTATAAACAATAACATGTTTTAGAATGTAAAATATCATTTTGTTAAAATTAAATGACATTTAATAGATAATAGTCACATAAAAGTTATCTCATTAGAATAACTGCATTCAAATATCTATACATAATCATTTAACAAATAATAGTTATTTGACGTCTATAGATTACGATCACATTTATCAAGTTTCACACATAAATGTTTAGAAATTTTTACATTATGACCAAAAAATGCGTTATACAATAAAATAGTGCAATAATATAATTAATACTTGTATGATTTTTTGAATATTTAGTTAAAAAAACCCTTCATGTATTAAGCATGGTTCGGTTCGGTTAACCGTGGATATCAAAAAATAAAAACCGAAACCGAACCGTGATAAGCGGGTTTTTTCGGTTTCGGTTTCTTCGGTTCCGGGTTTTTTCGGTTTCGGATTAAGCGGTTCGGCTCGGTTCGTCGGTTTCTTGGATTTTTTGAACACCCCTTTGCTTTGGTGCTATTAGATAGGAAAAATGTGATGTACTGTTATGTTGAAGATGTGGTTTAAACGTTACAACCTTCAATTTATACAATTCTCATATTTTTTTGCTTCAACTTATACAATTGTTCTTTTTTACTTCAAAAATAATCAACTTCAACTTATACAATTCTCATATTGTTTTAAATAAACTTCAACTTATACAATTCTCATATTGTTTTACTTAAATAAAATCGACATAGTAAGTGGATAAAACCCAAGTCAAAATATACAATTATTCTTTTTTACTTAAAAAAAATCAACTTCAACTTATACAATTCTCATATTGTTTTAAATAAACTTCAACTTATACAATTCTCATATTGTTTTACTTAAACTTCAACTTATACAATCCTCATATTGTTTTACTTAAATAAAATCGACATAGTAAGTGGATAAAACCCAAGTCAAAATATAATTCTAACAAAATAAATAAATAAATAAATACCACGGATAAAACAATAGTCAAAATTAACAAAATTTCCACTAATAATGTAAAAGGTGATTGGGCACGCCGCACGCATCTAGAATTGCTAATGAGAAGCAAAACACGTTTTCGCGATATAAGGTTACCGATGAAAGTGCTGGTCACCGGTGAAAAGATGATTATGAACAAGTGTTAATCAGCAAAAATTGAGTGAGTTACGATTACGGAATTGATGGAAGTGAAGACAATGCACATTTTATAAAAGGTAATGAGTATAAGTATCAGCTTCTAAAACCCACATCCGGTGGGGCAAAGAATTTCAGTTTGTATATATACTTTGGTGTTATGTAATAGTTACATTTTAGTGTGTACTATGTTGTTGGCTGTTTGTGCTTGTTTGTTGTTATATAAAATAACGAAATCTAAGTGCTCTGGTCTCTAACTTATACGATTCACATATTTTTACTTGCGGTAATAAAAAAAATAAAAATATCAAAACAAAATATAAAAGATAATAAAAACACTCGCTCTTAATCATCAACGATTCACATATTTTGACTTGCGGTAACAAAAATTTAAAAATATCAAAACAAAATACAAAAGATAACGACAATACTCGCTCTTAATCATCAACTAATACAATTCTCACGTTTTTAAAAATTGTAACTTCAATTTATACAAATTTTCAAATTTCTTTTTGTCGAAAACAAGTTATTCACATGCCTCAGTCACCAATTATTTTGTTATGCATCCCACGTTATACTCAACAAATTGGTGTATCACTCAACAAAATTTACTACCACCTTTTTTTATGTTATGTCGGGTTACGTTTTTCGAAAAAACAGTAAACAATTACTTCCTAATTCATATAAGTTCTCAACCATCTTTGATTAAAAATTGGTGGTAGATTAAAGTATGATGACTATAAATGAATGAGAGATGATTTGCAATGTTTTGAAAATCAGGTTGTTAATAGACTCAAAAGTGGTCACCGATTTGACCCAAATCAGGTTTTTTCTTAAAATAAGAAAGAAAAAATAGTTTGGCTTACCAAACTTTGGTTAGAAATTTGTTAGTGAACTGAGAGTGTGATTAGAATCTTGAAGTGGTGAATGTGATTAGTCATCTATAGTACTTTATAATACATTTGGGGTTTGCTATTAATAGAAGGCTTAAAAATTAGATTCAACAGTTACTTATAATAGAAATAATTATATTAATTTTGCTATTTAATCAATACATGCACATAAAATAAAGGTTACATTATTTCATGAAAATTAAATGTATTGTAACAGCCAATTAATACCATAATGTCTATCGTTACTCCCCTTAGCCCTGGTCCAAATATAAGCCAACACATTGTAATATCTTTGACACGCCAAAGTTGAAATATCTTTCTCTTTCTCATCTCTTTCTCTATAAAGTATAAACTATAAAACAATGTAACCTTCAGCCACGGGTCACTGCCTCACCACCACCACCCTCTGCTGCCACCATGTGTCCCTGGTTTCGGTGTCTTTGGGTGGTTTCGGTTTGACTGGTGGTTTTAGTGTGTTGGGTGGTAATTGTGGTATTTTGAGTTTTAATTGTAAGGTTTTTAACCCGATCTGACAAGTCCCTGGTTTGGTGTTTATACCGGATCTAAGGTAATGTAACTGGATCTTACGGTTTTGGTGGTTTCAAGATGTTTCAATATCTGATAAAATCATAAAGTTTTTGGCTATTGTTTTGTTTTCTAATTTTGATATTTTTGATGAGTCGATGAACTAACATGTAATATTAGATCTGGGTGCATTTGATCTTCTAGTTTATGATAGACCTAAAAAATATGGCCTATTTTAGTTTGTGTTTGGATCAAATATTTGTTGTATTAGTAGTTTTTAGTTAGCTTGGCTCGGGAAAATTTTTTTAAGATTTGCGATTTTTGCTACTGGTTTTGGTTGGTGGTTTTTTTAGTTGTTTTGTTTAGTGGTTTTGTTAGTGTATAGGGTTTGTGAATTTTTGCTAATGATTTTGGTTGGTGGTTAATGCAAGTGTGGATTGCCTTGGCGGCCTATGGTTTCGCTTTGGTGATTTATGTGGACACTTTTATGGGTCTGAACTGGTTATAGTGTTTGTGCAGCAAGGTAGTGATGTTATTAAGCCTCAGGTCCGAAATCTGGTCTCTTTGCGGTTGCCTCGAAGCGTGAACAATACTTGCTTATGGTGGTTCACATGTCTATTTAAATCCATATTATATATGTATGCTCTTTGCAGGTTTAGAAAGTAAAATGTTAACCCTTGTTTGCCAAGTTGTAGTTTGCAGTCTACAATATGCAAAATATGGTGTTAATATGTATTACAACACTCATAGTATAATGGATACACGAAGTGTAGAGCGATCAAAGTGTTTGATGCAAAAGGTTGTTTGAAAAAGTGGGTTTGTGCTATCTGGATTGGAAGGGCTTGACATTGATCAAAATAATAAAAAATTAGCTTATGTATAGCAGTGTAAAACTAGAATCATTATATTTATATCATTGTTCTTGGTGCGAGTTTTATTTTGCCTTAAAAAATTAGTGTTGTTTTCATGTGTTACATCTTTTATGTGCGAGTTATGAGTTTGGTTAAAAATTTAAGATTGATACAAAAGTTTGAATATTTAACGATGGCAAATGAAGTATGAGTCTTATACTTTTATTTCGTCTCTTTCTTCTTGACATTACTACTTGGAACTAAAAGCAATTTAAAAAATGTTATGGTTTAAAATCTTTTTTTTTTTTGGGTAAAGGGTTTATAACCGGTGAATATATTAAAAAATTATTAGAGTTCATGTACATGGAAGAGTGGTCATGATCCACCCTTCAAAATAAAAGACAATGTGATTTGAACAAACTCAAACCACACAACCATCACCTAACAAACTAATAGTCGCATGAAATGAAAAAACATAGCTAGCACTCTACGACCATTAGCACACATAACTTTGAAACATCAGCTTCCATCCATTTGAATGTTAGCTATCCTCCAAGTACTTCTCATTTTATAGACCCAAGCTTTCTTCTTGAACCGAATGGAAGCAAGTTTTAATCTTACCATATCAACAATAACCTTAGAGAGATGTTCGGGATTCCTTTCGCCTTTCCCATACACACGATTGTTCCTCTCTTGCTATATGAAATAAGCAATCACAGCCAAGATAAGACGAATCACAATTGTATCCACATTCTTACGTTTGGAAATGGGCAATAGCCAAACCATAATATTAGTCCACTTATCAGAAGCAAAGACAATTTCAGCCACTTGCAAAACACGAAACCAAACCTGGGAAGAATATGAACATTCGAAAAACAGGTGATCATGTGAATCGGGTTGCGTCTTGCTTAGAGAACAACGAAGAAGGTTTAAGTCGACATCATTGTCGACATCCCATTGCCTCATTCTATCATGTGTCTTGAGCCGCTTCCTCATTACAAGCCATAGATGAGTAGCATGTCGAGGTATTATATGACGAGACCAAACCAAATGGTACTAGCCAACCTCATTCCCTCGAGGACGTACCGAGTTCCAAGCGTTTCGAACAGAAAAAGGCTTGAAAGAGTCATCACTCATCCTCCATTGCAAGAGATCGACATGTTCATCATTTAGATTAGGAGTAGAAATGTTAATTAACACAGGAAAAACGTTGAACCAGGCCGTAGGCCACGACCATGAACCATTCACCACATAAGCCACTTTCGTTTGTAAATTAAACCCCGCACTACTAATAGCTCTATTCGTCATATGGTTTATAAGAGGACAATTTGCATTCCACATATCAAACCAAGCTGAAGCCTTTGCCCCGTTTCCAATCTTGTACCATATATAAGGCGAATAATACTACGGATTTGCAAGATCTTAAGCCATCCCCAACTGACAAATTCAAATGTTTTTGCAGATTGAAAGCTACTAACAAATAAGATCACCATTTATTTGACATGATACAAATCAAATATATTTTCTAATTTTAGCCTTAACTTATTTTAACCAAAGTATAATGACCTTAATATTTTAAGCGTAATGGGCATATATTTATACTTTTCTCTTTTTCGTCATTTATGCCATCTTTATCTTCATGTTTTCTTTTTAACAAATGCCTTTTGTTACATTTGTTATCGTAAAAAATGATGACCGAGTATCTATTAACTCCTTATACTATCCGTATTCGTCACGAAAAACAAATAATCAAAAAATATTAGTCGTTAGAAATTTTATCCGTATTCGTCACGAAAAACAAATAATCAAAAAATATTAGTCGTTAGAAATTTTAGTTACAGGGTACCCGCCGCCTAGACGCGCGGATTTAATGAATATGAGTGAAATGATGAGTAACGATGACATAAATGGTGATATGATGGTGGTGACGGAATAAGGCCGCAACACTGATTACAAGTGAATGTTAATTAACAGTAAATGAATGATAGATGATTTGATACATGATTGATTATGTCTGCATTATACAATCTAAAGTGTTATTATACGTCTTTATAGCTGACTTTTGTAAAAACTTGTATCGGGTTTATGTTCCCACATCGAATGAAGGTGCAAAATTTCAGTTTGTTATATCGTGTGGCATGTAAAATTTTGACAAGTTGGAGTTTGATACTATGTTGGTGGGTTGGCTTAAGTCATGAGAGTTAAAAGTGATATAACTCTTATGGTCGCTTTCAACTATCACTTTATACAGGCTCTAACTTTTTTTTAGGAGAAACATATTATTTATACGTTTTAATCACCAATCATCATAAATCATTTTATTTTGGTTCTTAACTTTTTTTAAAGATAAACATATTACTTACACGTTTAATCACCAACATCATACATAATTAGTAAAACAAAATAATATCCAGTTTTTTCGAGCTAGTCATGAAGTTAGAATAACAAAATAATACATGTTTTCATCCCAGTCATTTGTATAGCTTTCTCATTAGTTGTTTAGACAGGTTTTCAAAACATGTAACAGGCGGGGTTTTTCTTAGTTGTTTATATGTGGTTTGATTTAGATTGGTGTTTCATAAGTGTTCCAAGAAAAAGATGTTAACTAAAACAAAATGACACAAACTTTATATTACTAGTTTAGACAGGTTTGCGAAACATGTACGTTTGGGTTTACTTAGTTGTTTAATGTGGTTTGATTTAAATGTGAATGGCAGTTTAGTACTACTTGTATATCTCTTGTTTCATGTCTGCTCGTACTAATATTTATTTTACGTTCTTTTGTTTTAGTAGGGGGTCTTTTGTTTCATGCCTACTGTCATTCTTTTGATAAGTTACTGACATGGTTTTGTTAACTATTAAGAAGTAAACTATTAAGGTTTTGCATTTGGATTTGCTGTGATTCTTTTGATAAGTTACTATTAAGTTTGTTAACTATTAAGGTTTTGTCTAGTATTTTAGTGTACATGCTTTTGATTTGTCATTTCATTTTTTAAACCTTTACAGCCTGCATATATAATTGACATCCAACAAAGTGGGACGACACTCTTGATTCCTTTTTTTGCAAGTCAACTATATTTGTTGGGATATGTCCATATCATGAATAAATATACGGCCAAAAATACGTGACCCTATTAGGGACACACACGTATACGTTTAGAGAACATTTTATTTAATGTAGTTAATATATTAGATGTGTTAATTATATTAAATAATAATACACAAAATAATTAAATGGTCGTTAATTATAACGTTTGATGTTATAACTAATTAACAAACACTTAACAAATATGTGAGGGACTTATTAGTACGAAAGACAAAAGTTATGGAGGGAATGAGAGTGTTTCTTTACTGGAAAACAAGTTTAGAGGAAACCATAACTAAAACCCTCATTATGTTTTCTCTGTTCGACAATCAAGAAAGGAAACCATATGTATGCATGTTAATATGTACGCATGCTAATATCATGAACATTTAATTGCATCCACATGCATGCAATACTAAACTCCATCCACTGATTAGTTTTCCTTCTTATACATGTGATCGGTTGTAAAATTCCCTTGTGGGATTCGATCGCTAGGTCCAAAGATATAAAAATCAACTAGATGTTTAGAGTAGCTAATGAGAAAGAAAACTCTTCTCCAAGATATAAAGTGGTTCATAAAATAAGATGCCTACCATATTAGAACTATGAAGATTATTTGCTTTGGGAAAAGCCGGGACTAAGGTTGATTAAGTAGAGAGAAATCTTACAGAAAAACGCATAACAAAGCATGAATTTTGTATCGATTTTTATTAGGAAATAAAATAACAGTGTTCGCAAATTACAAGAATAGTTGCACATATTTTTATAGTTCTTCTTTATATATAGAAAACTTCAACGGTTTGTACGCCTAAGATAGCATATTTTTGCAACGTATACATCTTCTATGACGTCTCATGTATTAAACTACATGATCTTAGTATTGAGCATTAGATATATGACAAACAACAATAACATACCCTACATAGCTATGAATACGAAATCAAACAAAGAAAGAATTGTCACATTTTTGCTCTTTAACGTAGATACTCTTACGAGACCCTCCCCCACCTTTAACACCTCGATCACCACCATACGCATAAACAGACCCACTAACATCAAATGTATATATTCACCACCACCTGCAAAAAGAACACCATTTGTTATTGAACTGAATGTAAAGAGTGTGATGATCAAGAAAAACAAATAAGGTATAATCGTATAATTGAATTGAAGATAGTGTACATTTAGTAAATAGTTGTTTCGTTTACAATCCCACATAGATAATGGAAAAGAACTTTTGTTGTTTATATACTGTGTGGTGCTAATTTGTAAGTAAATTGATTTATGTGTTATGTTGATTGTTTGATGAGTTCTTAGAAGTTATATGTGTATAACGTCTATGGCTTCATCATACCAATCAATTTAATCCAAATTATATTTTTTTTTCTTCATTCAACGATTATTTTGCCTTATATACCACACACTATTCAACTGAAATTTACTATTTATGTTAGAGCTAATAACATCACTTATTTGTAAAGCACTAACAATAGCAATTACTTATTAATTCATATATATTTTCAACTTTCATAGAATAACAACTTTTCATGAAATAAGGTGTCATGATTATGAATGAATGATAATTAAGAAAGAATGATCATTTTCTACATGAATGATCGTCGAGGCATAACGATGTTTATTTTGTATCCGATGAGTTTGATTTTTTGTTTTTATCATTTTAGGTCAATTATTTTTTTTGGGTAAAGGGTTTTACCCTGGTAAATATATATAGATCAAAAACATTCGGGCAACATGCCAAAACACCATATTGGTTATGACAACACACGCAACATAAGTGCTTTTTGTATTAGTAATGACTCAAATTAGAAGCAAAGGGTTTTCAAAATAAATATAAACATGACTAAGAAATAGAAAACAAAGGTTTATTATAAACTTTTCTTGTAAAGTCTTATGTGTCGCTATGTGGTTAAGCTTAGCACCGTAATTGGCTCCCGTGATGAGATTTACAAGATTCTAGATTATAATTTAGATTTAAAAACTAAAGATCTATTCATATTAATGATCAATATTTGAGCTTCTATCAATAACTTATGTTATATGGTTACAATCACCACTTGTTCAACAACAATTTGTTGAACTCGCGAGGCAAAAACGTGCTAATGTTGGGGTATCGCCTTATTGGCCAATAACAACAAGAGGAGAATGGTTGTTATTTGTCAATATTGTGTTGAGCCACTTCAAGCACTCAGGAGTGGCGGTCACGATTTACTTTTATTTCCTGGCTCGCCATTCGCCTTTACTTCTTAAAAGTAACTAACTACAGGTTTCAATAGACAGTAAAGGAAAGCGTCTGCTTCTTTTATCTCTTCAGCTCATTTTACTCTTTAATGGTGTCTTCTGCTTTCTAGTTTTAGTATATCCAGTTCTGCCCAGCCACCAAAACTCGATGAAGAACCATTGCTTTTGTTATCACTTGACATACCATCTCTAGCCACCCATGTTTGATAACCAATTGTCTTCTCTCTTTCATTCTTTACATATTCTTGTTCTTCGTCTATAGCCACATAATTTGTAGGATGTTTTGGCGGTGGCGGCAGTGGTTTCCTTCTGCTGGTGCCCCGACACCTTATTTTGTTCTTTGGTTTTCCCCATACTATTTGAAATACCAAATAAAGTGCCGATTGGCTGAGGGGAATTGCTAACGCCATAAGAAATGCCTTTGGACCGGATGTCAAGAGCAAGGATGAGATTTTTGTATGAAGCATCTATCCATATGAGAATCACAATATTTAATTACAAAAGCAATAAACACTACTATGTCTATTTACACAGTCAAAGACCCATCCTCAACTTTGTTAAGTCCAACCACCATCATATATACAAAATAAAACAAAGAAAGAAACTGTTAAATTTTTCGTGCCATCACGTACGTAGACACTCCCACCATTCAAAGTTAGTAACTAGTGACGGAATAAGGTGTGATGATCAAGAAGAAAACGAATGTGATATGATATGGTCGTGGAATTGGAGTGAAGATAATGTACATCTTGTAAAAGGATTATTAGTTATTAGTGAATTACAATGAAGTATCAGGTTTTCAATCCCACATCAGTTTAGGAATATATGTTTTTCTTGTTCATATATTGTGCTGCCCTGAAAGCAGAACGCATGACAAGTTGATATAAGTGTGGCATTTATAGCTATTGCAAATGTCAGGACTTATTAAAGGGTTGACTAATAATATTTCCTGAAATTTGACTACATAGTTGTCATTTCCCCGATCTCTTGACTCTTGGCTGGACAACGAACCACTAAGTGTAACTTTCCCCGATCTCTTCAAGCTAGAAAAACAGAAACGATGCTCCATTCGTGACCGACACAATGGCAATGGTTCTTTCCCTCAATGGAATTGGGACTGGTCAAGAACACCGGCAACAAATGCGGAAATACACCAACTAACTGAGTTGCTCTCAAGGATCTATAATCTCAATTTATCGAACGAGCGTGACAAGTGGATTGGACACCCAATCCGTCAGAACCTTTCACAGTTAAATCCATGAAACAATCTTCAACGAGCAAAACTAGGTCCAAACCCATGGACTTTCCCATGGAACAGATTAGCCCCATTAAAGATCAACCTACTTGGCTGGAAACTTGAGAAGGATCGCTTGCCAACTAAAGATTCGCTGATGAGACGGAGCATCCCTATACAAACTTCAGAATGCCCGCTATGTAACACGAGCGAGGAAACCTCCCTTCACCTATTTCTTGAATGCCCTTTTGCTGATGAACTTTGGAAATACATAATATCTTGGTGCAAAATTCCCTTGAGGAACCAACCCTGATCAGAGGACTATTCGAGACCCACAAGGAACAGTTGCTAAGCCCTCGTATAACCAAATTTGTCAACACTATTATCTTGGCCTATATCTGGACGATTTGGAAAACCCGGAATGATAACCTCTTCAACAACAAAACCCCCTCCATACATCGTGCTACCAGAGAAATCAAGTTTTTAAGCTATAGCTGGATAAAACACCGAGGCTCATCAAACCGAATCGAATGGCCAAAATGGAGTAGCTTTAATTTTTAATTTCCCCCTCTGAATTTATATGTAATCTCCCTTCCTATTTTGTACTTCCTAGCAGCTTGCTAGTTTTGGTTTCTAATATAAATTGAAAGTTCAAAAAAAAAAGTTGTCATTTCATACGATTTCTCACATTTTAGCAACAAAATAAAAAAAACGTTAAAAAACCCGAACCAATTTAAAAATAATGGTGCGGATTTTGTTTTAAAAAACAAAAGTTTTAGTTCGGGAGCAACAAAATCAAAACACGTTCAAAAAAACCGAACCAATTTAAAATTGATGGTGCGATTTTGATTCTGAATATATAACACACGTCTCTTATTCAACTTGTACACATGTAATTTTGATTTGCGCTAGTAGTTTGCAAAGTGATTCCAAACATGGAGAAAGATGGCACTTCAATGAAAAACCGAACCGCTAAAAACCAAAAACCAAATGAACTTTTATTGCGGTTTTGGTTTTAAAAGCTTAAAACCGAACTATCGGTTCGAGGTTTGGTTTTAGCCAAAACCGTCCCAAACCGCTCCATGCTCACCCTTCGTGGTTATTAAAATACTTAAGTAAACTTATGAGGTTTTTATGTTTTTTATTAATTCTATAAATTTAATAATTATCCCTCGACTTTATGCTCGCTAAACTTTATAGTTTCTTTACAAAAACAAAAATATGTTGTTTTTATTTATAAATATTTTTATCATTATATATATAAAATCAATGTTCAAGGAAGTAATTACAAAAATCATAATGAAAGCACGAGTTGCAGTAATATGTAAATGAATACACAAGATTGTATATATACGAACGACTCATGTTATTCGTCGAGATTAAGTAAGATTGTACCGAAAAATATTCTTTTTTTTATTATCGAGGCTCTATAACAACTTACGTTATTCCTCTTTATAAGCTTAATCCGCATAAAGCTAAGGTTATAAAGATAAATTAAATTATTTTTTATACTAAACCCAATGTACACATGGGATAATAACACACATATACATATACGCAATATTACTAAATTAGATGCACGTCCAAACTCCGTTAGAGCGAGGGGTATGGCCTTCGTTGGTTCTCGCCACTTCCGACGTGGCTTGTCGCCACTTTTTTTTGAAGCTCGCCGTGATACCAATGGCACTCGCCACTTGGTCTTTCGTTGTCCAAACAACACACAAAATGACAAACGATTTCAAAATATTAACCTTGCAAGTGAAGAGAAGTGATAGTGGGTGGGGCCCAAGTGAAGAGAAGTGATGATGTTGTGATTGGGGGGTATTTTTTTGTTAGTGTGTTGGAGTGATGTGGAGGTGATGTGGCACACGTGGGGCCCAAGTGAAGAGAAGTGGTGATGTTGTGATACCCCTTGCTCTTAGTATAACTAATGTTAAAGCGACACGCGCACGTGCGGGTTTAAAACTAGTTATTTACTACATTACCATCTTTTTGTATTATTAACATCAGTTATTGCTAAAACCAATAACAATAAGGTGTGACGACTGATTATTATAAATGAATGCTCTCGGTACATGTTTATGGAATTGAATTGAGACATGGAGGGTGTTTGTTTAAAGCTTATTTGCTTTGGAGAGCAAAATTTCGCCCGATAACAAGTACACACTACGGGTTTTCAGATAGCCGAATTTCACTTAGCCAAAACCATATGGCCAATATCTTCACTAGTCACCACTGGTGCGTACCAAAGGATGACCGACACAAGTGAATGGACGATCGTCAACATTATAACTAATCCATGGTCTAATCAAGTAATCATGTATCTATTTCACTCATATACTAATAGCTTAATGTACAACTTTATTGCTTTTATACGATGATTTATATATAAAAACAGTCCAAATGTTAACTTGGTGCTTTAGAGGATCGCATAGATCTCTGCAGTAAGCCAGTAACTTATTTTTTATTAAACACGTTTCATGTTTGCTCCAGACAATGTTGTAGCTAGGAATGAACTATGTGCATTATAAACTTCTAATTTGAGCCTCGACATTAACACACTTTTAAGTTTTAACCGATGAGTTTGGCTATGGTTAACGTGTATTTATTAATTAAACTGTATACCAGGAAACTCTTGTTTAGAATTCAAAGAATGATTGGTCATCTCGCCTGCTGAATAAATTTAGAGATATTCTTCCACTGCCAAAACCAAATGTTCACGGAACGGGATCGAGTAAGTTGGCGGTATCATAAGTGCATATGAACATAAGTAGAATTAGGAAGTAGTGAATATGTTTGTCACTTAATGAACTTGATCGAACTTGGTGGTGACGATATAAGGTGTGAAGATTTATGAATGCATGTTAAATAACAGAAAAAGAATGATTGATATATGAAATATATCATGTTTTTAAACCCACGTTGGTTGAGGAAAGAACTTTTGTTGGTTATATAATTTGGTGCTATCTAAATTTGACAAATTGGTATTGAATGTTGTTGATAGTTGCTAGTGTTACTTGTGGCTATAATATATCATGTGTAAGGAATATACGCCATATATGTTGGTGGTTAGCTTAGGTTACAAGAGTTAAATATACGATAACTTATGACGACCTCGTCAACCATTAAATTTTCAACAACGATTTGTTTCATATGGCAGGCAAGATCGTTTTTAAGTTCTATGTATATAGAGTGGTAACCAAACATTGTTTGTAGTTTGGTCATGAATGTGAGTTGTGAAATAATCTTTTGTATGAAATTTTTAAATCTTGTTACGTACCAAAACTAGAAGAGTAACCCACCCATACATGAATAAGCGATTTAAACCTTTCGGCATCCCACTCGTGTACTCCATCAATAAATTACTCGCATTCACAACCGCACCTTGCGCAAACGTAAAATTCCTAGCTTTAACCCTGACCATCCCCAACCACTTCCCCCACCCTTGACCAGTGGTGGATCCAGAACTTTAAGTGGACAGTTGCACAAATTTTTTCAAGTATAAAGAAATAAAATGAACTAAGAGGTATCATTCATTAAAATTCAAAAAAAAAAATAAACACAGCATGTATTGATGCGACACAAAAGTTCATGACTTTTGACAAAATTAACACTACGCGGCATATATTCATGGGTTCCCGGGAACCCAAGAACCCATAAGTCCACCCATGCCCCTAACCTAAACTCACGACTAACGTTCTCAACAATCACACAACTAACGATTTCGAAAGGTTACCTAACGTTAGGTAGTATAACTAAGCTACATACCTAGCTCGTAAATCGCTTTCACACGATAATGATGGTGGATGCGTAAACGGTGATGGCGAACGAGGTGAAGGCTGCGAGTAGTCTCCCTTGAAATCGAATGATGATAAAGATACGTCAAATTTAGAGTTTTTGATAGTGTATAATTGAGTGATGAAATGATGTAATTATGGATGAATGTTATTAACGGAAAATGAATGAGATATGATTTGACATTTGATTGTGTTCATCTAATGCGCTACTTGTACCAAGTTTCAATCCCACATCGAGTGACGGGAATAATTTTGAGTTAGTTAAATACTGTTGTGTACGTGACATCTACAGGTTTGAGATAAGTATAATATTGTTGGTTGTTTAGGACATGTTATTAAATGTATTAATATAACAAGCACAATTTATATACACTTTCTTTCATTTTATTTATTCAGGAATTATTATTTTTTTCTATTACTCAACACCAAAACTATCTTGACATTCTTTTAATATTTATACACGAATTATTTTTTTTCTATTACTCAAAAACAAAACTAACTTGACATTCTTTTAATGTTGTGCAGTCAAATTTTATTTTTCTATTATTTATTTTTTGTATTTCGACTTTTGTGTGTAAGAGAACACATGAGGTGAAAGAATGTTTCGGCTATGGAGCTTATAGGCAGGTAGAAGTCATCGAGCAAGTCTATGGTTGTTTTAAAATATTGTTATATTGTGTTTTTTATTTTTTGCGGGTCGGTTTTAGTTTGTTTTAATTATTATGATCATGGCATGTCATTGTTCACAGTGCTAGTAGTGTATTTGTTTTTCGTGTTACGGATAATACTCCATAACCTTTGTACATAAACGGTTCATTATATATGAAAAGCATAGTGTTAGTAAAATGAGAATATTCAAAGTTCACTATCGCCCTCATTGAGCAAGACACCAAGTATCATGTTTGACTCCAAATATGTTTTAGTTATCGCACTTTCATTGTATCAGTGGTCCATAATATAATGTTGTCTTTTGAGCTAGATTAGTGACAGAATGTCATTCCTTGAGGTTGGAAGTTTGATGATTTAGCACTTCGGAAAAATGATATCAACACCTTTCCTAGAGAAGACTTGTTTTCGTTAAAAAAAAATGTATCGCTGATCTAAAAAGAAGCAAAAAATAAAAATTGTTTTATATATACTCAATATTTTGCCAACCATGGATTGTTTAAAAGTTACTTCAAAATTAGAAACTACATATAGATTCTAATGCAGTTCTTGATTTTTATACTGAAGTTACTCATATAATCATTGACGCTGCACATGTGTACTTGTTTCAAGACCCACAGTTGATTAGAAAATTTGCGATTGAACTGAGAGTGTGATACTCTAGTTAGAATTAGGAAGTGGTGATACGATGGTGGTGACAGAATAAGGCCGGTGCGATGATTACGAGTGAATGTTAATTAACAGAAAATGATTGATAGATGATTTGATACATGATTGATTATGTTTGCATTAGAATATCTAAGGTGTTATTATATATCTTTTGACCTAACTTCTATAAAAGTTTACTTGCATCAATTTTCTGTTCCCACATTGGGTAATGGTAAGATTTTTCACTTGGTTATATAGTGTGTCGTTTTTAAATGTAAGTTTATATTTGATATTATGTTGGTGGTTGGCTTTGGTTTCTGAGAGGTAGATATAAGATATCCTTGAGAAATCTGAACCACTCATTAATTTATATCGGTACTTAATTTTTTTTTTAAAGACAAACAAATTATTTGCACGTTCTAATCGCTTAACATTTTTTTTAAGTGAAACAAATTAAATATATCATACATAATTAGTAAAACGCAGCTTATCTGCATTACTACTTCCGTCCTAAAATTATAATCCCCATTTAATTATTTCGGTATTTCTTTTTCAACTTTTACCTTAAATATTTTTATTAATGTTATACAATAATTGATAAAAAAATTATACCAAATTAAAATGCATTAAAAACTTAATCCGTTCACATATTTTGCATCAAGAATTATATGATACAAACAAAAATACTTAATGTCAAATTGTAAAAGAAATATCGAAAAAGTCAAAAGAGAACTATAATTTTGAAACGGAGGGAGTATTATGTTGTATTAGTTCTAGTTCATTTAGGTTTTTGGTAGATGGTTGATTTGGTTGAACAACGTGATGGTTGTCACTAACGAAATGATTATGAATGAATTTGATTAGTAAAGAGGAGATGATTTGCAACATGATTATAGTATTAAACAAAATTTACTCTCAATTAGATACTATTACGAGACATTAAAAGCTTAAACAAGTACTCAAACTCCAACAAGAAACTAGTGCTAACTTGAGGATGCTCCAAATCTTCTATGAACGGTCAATATGTTCCACATTAACTGACTATTGAGCATGCAAGATATGACACACAAAAACATACACTACCATATATCATACACCCTAAATTAAGTTACACCTAAAGTGCCAAAATAACCAGAGCCGGCTTTAGGGGAGTGCAAGAGGTGTGATTGCACAGAGCCATCGTTTGACGAGGGTCTCCAAATTTCATGCACTTCTATTATATATATGAACACAATATAAGACTCGAGCTTAACTAATTCATGCACTACTTATACATATGTATATTATGTGTGTGTTTGAGGGCCTCTTTATAGTAACAACACAGGGCCACTAAAATCCACGAAACGACCGTGAAAATAACACTAAACATGACATAATCTCATACAACACACAATAACTATTACTAGTATCACCTAAAACATTTATTAAAATAAATAAATAAATAAATAAAAGATTCTCAACCTTTTTGTACATAGTAAACAACTTAGACATCCATAAATACAGCTCCAACAAACTCATAAAGAGCAAGTCGTCGATCAAACAATCATTATTTGCGATGATGGTCTTTCGTCCCATAGCTAGGAATTTTATTTAACGTTATTAACAAAAGCATTTGACACGAAAATATTGCTTCAATTCCGGCTTCTAGAACGGATCCCAACGCTTTTCATAACACACAAACTAAGTTCTCCCATCTTGAAGGTGTAGATAATCAGTGGAAACAATTAAGCACGCAGTTGATTTCCTTGTCCCTAGAAGATTTGTGTTTTCGGCAACACGGATCGAAGTCAAGAGTAGCTTTGCATGCATGCAGATATTTGAAGTCGTCCGAATGAAGTGAAACTTATGTCTTAAATTAACAACTTAATTTGTTTACAAATCACCTACATTCTCAAATTAACTTAATTCATATGAACTGAGCGACGAGCATGCAAGACTTTAAAAAAAAGTGACACACCATAAAAACATACCATATATAATATCTCATAATTATGAAAACGAAAGAAGAGCCCGCTGCATTTTTCGCGACTCGCTTAAAAATATGCCGCCATACCCTCCTCCATCTTTTACACCGCCATCACACTACCATTTGCAAAAAAATATCAGGGATATATTATATATAGTGAACGTGTTTGCTCATTTAACTTAATGATTTTGATTGAACGTACTCTCCGTGACGGTAAAGGAAGAAGGTGGTGGTCACCCGTGAGATGATGATTATGAATGGGTATGACTGCGGAATTGAGCGAAGTGAAGACGGTGTGCGTACATTTTGTAAAAGGTAATTAGTACATAGTACAGACTACAAAGTATCACGTTTGGAAACCCACATCGGGTGAGGAGGAGTTTCTGTTTGTATATATACTTTATTGTTATTGAACAGTTAAATTGTGGTGAATATAATGTTGATGATTGTTTGGGTGTGTTGAGTTTATAAAAGATAAATAAACTTGTCTCACCTTCCAATCATTAATTTATACGATTCTCATATTTTTTACTTGCGGTGACGAAAAAACTTGTTACAGTGGACGATGAAGGGGCAAAAATATTGGAGTGGACGATTTAAAAATTGTTACAGTGGGTAATGACAGGGCAAAAATATCATTGGACGGTTTAAAATTTGTTATAGTGAGCCCTTTTTACTTGCGGTGACGAAAAAACTTGTTACAGTGGACGATGGCGGTGCAACTCATATTTTTTACTTGCGGTGACGAAAAAACTTGTTACAGTGGACGATGACGTAGCAAAAATATTGGAGTGGACGATTTAAAAATTGTTACAGTGGGCGATGACGGGGCAAAAATATTGCATTGGACAGTTTAAAATTTGTTATAAATAAGCGACGGGGCGGATAAAACCTAAACCAAAATGTAGTTGATCATTCCTAGTGGTTGTTAAATGAAATGAAAAAAAAAAAATTATGATTACCAACGTCATTTAATATTCAACTTATACAATTCTTATATGTTTTACTTGCAGTAATAGAAAAATGAGTTATGTTATTTAGACGTACAACACAAGCCTAAATATATACCTAATGTATAAATCACTTGTACAATTGCATTAAGTACTTTCTCACTCTAAATTTCCACCAATCAATTTTTTAAATCAACCAATCAAAGCATTAGGTTCATTTGTACGCATGCTTAATTGGTCCAACAATCATTTTTTTTTTAAAAATATCACAGAGTGTGGCTTTAAAAATTGTTGTAGTGGCGGATAAAACCTAAGTCAAAATGTAGTTGTAACAAACTAAATTATGCCTACTCGTAAGTCCGTTAAGAATTTAACAAGGGTTATCCTAAAAATTATAATATCCCACTACAAGAAATTAGATTTCCTTGTTTCCAACAACATATTTCGCTCAGCCTCGTTAAACGTCCTATTTTCCGCTTCTAATTCTCATCGCATAGCTTCCTTTTTTAGCAAATCAGTCTTCTCCTTGTGACCACCGAATCTATCCGTACTCCACACCCTAAGACTTGTCTTGATAATCTTTTAATCTATCACAGAATACACAATCCGGACGCGAGCTCCTCACCTCTTCCTTCGACGCCTCCTCGATGACATGCTGAAATTCCGGCTCATCCATCCAAATATTAAAAATCCGGAATGGCTTTGGACCAAAGTCTATATTCACGTCTTGCAACACAATCAGGCAATGATCCGAAAGTTTACGATCTAAAGCAATGACCGAGAAGTTACCCCATAAATGTGGAATTCATCGTTCAACAAAAAGCAATCGAATTTACTAAATTTAACATCATCACTTATCCTAGTAAAATGTTTTGCTTGCCTATATATATACTTTGATGTCGAAGGAATTGTTACCACGTACCCTCAACTTTATTATTATCAAAGTACCTAACGTTAACTTTGTTATTAATAGGACATACGAGAGCTCAAGTTGAATATTATTATGAAAACGAGTAAGGAAATAAACATACATTATGAAAACAAAATAAGAAAAACATTGAAAGAGACCATTCCAATTTTCGTGCTTTGATGTAAATACTCCCACCGGACCCTTCTCCAACTTTCACACCGCCATCACCACCATTCGCAAAAAAAAAAATATCAGTGATATGTAGTGAATGTTTGCTCATTTAATCTAATAAATTTGTTTGAACAGTCAATGACGGTAATGGAAGAAGCTAGGTGGTGGTCACCGGTGAGATGATGATTATGAGTTTGATATGATTGGTGAATTGAGCGAAGTGAAGACTGTACATTTTGTAAAAGGTAATTGGTATGGAGTATTGGGTTTGGAAACCCACATCGGGTGGGGAAAACGATTGTTGTTTGTATTTATAGTTTGGTGTTACGTAATAGGTAAAATGTGATGCGTAGTAAGTTGCTGGTCGCTTGTGGTTGTTGACTGTAGATATATAGGCAACTTCAGGAATGATCATTGACTTATAGAAGTCTTAAATTTTTTTCTTACTTTTACGGTGACAAAAACAAAATCACAGTGGGCGGTTTAAACATTGACAAAGAACATCGCAGTGAGCAGTTTAAAAAAATCACAGTGGGCGGTTTAAAATTGACAAAGAGAGAGTATCGCAGTGAGCGGTTTAAAAAGATCACATACTGCGAACATGGGAGTAGACAAATGATGTAGTGTGGAGCTTCTATAAGACTCAAATAGACTCTCATAGGCACTTGTTTTTTCAAATGTTCATATCCGAAAGAAGTATGGATGAAAATGAAGACCTTCTCGAGCCTGTAGCAGTGTATTTGTTTTTGTATTATATGGATACTATTTCATAACCTTTTCACGTACATAAACAATTCATTATATATCAAAAGCTTTGACGGGGTGTTAAAAAGAAGTATAAATTTCAAGTTCACTATCGCTCTATCATTGAGCGAGCCACTAATTGTTGTGTACTCGTTTGTAATTCCATATATGATATATCTCGAACTTATTGCACATTCATTGTATCAAACAATGAGTGGTCCAAACAGTGGCGGACCTATGATTAAAGGTCATCGGGTGCATTTCATAAAGCTAAAGGAGATTTGGAACACAAAATCAGAGTTACTTCAAAAGGCCGATGCGATGATTACGAGTGAATGCTAACTAACAGAAAATGAATGATAGATGATTTGATACATGATTGATCATGTTTGCCTTATACAATCTAAGGTGTTACTATATGTCTTTAGAGGTAACTTTTGTAATTACTTGTATCAATTTTCTTTTCTCACATCGGATGAAGGTAAGAGTTTTTACTTATTTATATGGTGTGGTGTGTAAGTTATTGGCAAGTTTATGATTGATATTATGTTTGTGGTTGGCTTACTTTACAAGAGTTAATCACAAGAGAACTTGTGTGAAGGAGCTCAACATGAATTAATATGACTTCTTAACTTTTTTTTAGGGGTAACAAACTATTTACACTTTTTAATCTCCTTTCATATTAGGTAATTAGTCAAACAAAATAATAGCTAGATAAGTTTTTTTTCTTTTCACAAATTAATATTTGAGCCCATAACTTATTCGCATTATTTTGTATTAATTAGTTCTATAGTTCATTTAGGTTTTTGGTTGATGGTTGTCAGTTTGACACTAATGAAATGATAATCTATGAATATAATTAGTAAAGAGGAGATGATTTGCTACATGATTATAGTTATAAACGAAATAAGAAAAAAACATAGAAAGAGACCTTTAGCGCTTTGATGTAAATACTCCCACTAGACCAATCTCCTTCTTTACACCACCATTCCCCAAAAAAGTCAGGTTCATAAAATAAAGATGCACACCATATGATAACTATGAAGATTTGTTCAATGTTCTAAAGATTTCTTACACAAAAAGGCAGACCAAAACAAAATTATCATATTGTTGTATCAATTTTAGTTAGCATGTAACATAATGGGTGTTGACGGATTACAAGAACTGCTGCGTAGATTAACCTTATTGTTGTCCCCGATAAGCGTCTCTGGAAAATGATTTGCAGCCGTTATATATAAGCAACTTTTGATCTTCACCTGATAACTCGTTCTTTTTCATATAAAGAAAACGTCGATGATTGTATGCCCAACATGGTACAAATTGTAGAACTAGCTAGAAAGCATGAACTAACTTTTGAGCATTCAATATATGACAAACCACAAAAATGAAATAAAAATAACGGAAAGAGAGCATTATACATTTTGTGCCACGTAAAGTCGTAAATAATACTAGGAGACCTACGAGGCTACGACCATTGTCCGCAGTCTACGACCATTGTCGGCATAAACAGCTCTACTAACATTAAATGTGTTCAACACCATCCGCATAAATATCTCAAGGTTCGTTATTGAACTGAAAATAAGAGTGTGATAATAACTAGGAAGTAGTGAATGTGTTTAGTCATTTTGAAAGGGGTATTAAGATGGGGTACAGATTTTCAATCCCACATCGGTTGAGGAGCAAGAACTTCCACTTTTTATTTACTACACGGTATTCATACTAATTATTTAAGGTTAGTGCCATGTTAGTCGTTATTTGCACAATTTTCGGTTGTTGCAACTAAACAATTCTGCTCATTTTGAATAACTTGTACAAATTCTTAATTTTTTATTTTTAAAAACTAAAGGGCATTACGTATGTGATGCAATCAACTTTAAGCAATTATTATTTTTATTATTATTATTATTATTATTATTATTGATATTGAGAACCAAAGGCATTATTGTTCTTTTTAAAAACTAAAGTCATTACTTGTGTGATGCGGTTAATTTTAAGCAATAACTATTTTTTTTTTCTTGAACTAAAGGCAGTAGTTGTGCGATGCGGTCAACTTTGCGCAATAACTATCATTGGATGTAAAAATGGTATATGATGCTTGCGCATTGTTGCGCCAATATAAATATAATAATATGTAATATTTTAAAGATATAAGGTCAAAGCGGTTAATAGAAACCATGGGCAGAAACTGAAATCATGGGCTTAGGATATATGGACTTAACTGATCCACCCTTTTCAATGTAATATATACCCTTCCCACATTTATATATCTCTCTAATTTCATCTCGTGGATTGTCACGCTATATGTTTTGTCGATTCACATCCCATAAATTTGTTTGATAAGTTCAATACCCACAACACAAATTGCAAAAAGAGCATCAAAATTTTACACTATAATAATGCAAATAAAAGATGTTTGTTGGATGTTCTTGCACTAAATGATACTCCAATATATGTACTAAATCATTTTTTAACGTTAAAAAAGTTCTGAGAGTGTTATAAATTAATAAATATGAAATTCATCTAGTGTAGTAAAGTTATAATCATGTTGTGCCTATGCCTTAACTAAAGGCGGCACAGACCCATAAGAAAAGTCATCTATACAAGTCATTTATACTACTATCATTCATTTAGTAAAGTTACAACTTTACAATCCACATAATAACTTTATCACCCAAGACATTTAAAAAAAAAAAAAAAAGCTCAACCTTCCCGTACATATCAAACAACTCACAGTAGACAATTCATCCACTACTATACTTTAGACTTCTCGCGCCGGGCACTTTTTGTTAGAATTAGATAACATGACATTCAAATAAATAATCACAAAACATCAAAGAACACATGCGGAAGCGTATATGATTTATTAATGAACAATTAATTAACATAAAAGAATATGCGTACCTTTTCTTGATTCTAGCCGAACAAGAATCAAATCCACAAACTAGCAACGGATGAACCCTAATTTGATTTAATTAGGAATATGTGAATTACCTCTTACCGTTT